>PVKS010002021.1:66832-126311 GCA_004027875.1 Aplodontia rufa | reverse complement strand
TAGTACCATAAAAAATAAAAATAAAAGCATTACACCTGTGTATATATATATAAGCATAATTATGGACAGGCTGCTTGCTTTATAGTTATTTTCTCTATAAAGTCTAACCATTGATTAGCAGACCTTCCAGTTTTCCTGTAAGTTGGACAGGGATACTGGAAATAGTCATTCCTAGAGACTACTTAGTTTCCTTTCCCTATGTGGGGGTGTTTTAGAAAAAGACAATGAGGGCAGCTGGAGTGGTGGCTCAGTGGCTACAGCGCTTGCCTGGCATGCAGAAGAATGCCAGTTCAAACCCCAGCACCATGTACACAATGAAGTCTCGGAGCACTGAAAGCCACATGAAAAACTAAATAAAATTGATTCTCTTTTTCTCTCACTGTTCCTCTCTTAAGAAAAAAAAAAAAAGGAAGAAGAAAGAAAGAAAAGAAAAAGACAGCAAAAGTTCCCTGCCCACCGTGTACTGTGCATATAATACTTAACTTTGGTTATCAATTTAAGTACGCTAACATGAGAGACATTAATGTCAGTGGATAATATTGGTAGCATGTGCAAAGCCCTGGGTTCAAACTCCAGCACTGAAGAAAAAAAAAAAAAAAGCCAGTCCACTGTGTGGCCTGCAGTCTCCCACTTTAGCCTTGGTAGCATCCCCTTAACTGGAACCACTGCCAGGCCCACTGAGAAGGTGCTTCCTTCCAAGCCTGCCTTCACTGGCTCTGTTGGGTTTGGAATAGTGCTTTGTTGCACATTGTAAGATAGTAAACAAATTGGTTTAAAGTACTAAAGTTGATTGAGGAAGTTTTCTCCCAGAATATGCCCTTTCTTCCATTTTTCCTACTTCAGAGGGACAAAGTGGGAATGGGAGGTCTGGGGGTGACTTTACTTATTTATTTCTGGGTACATTTGTTTTTCTGTATTTTTTTCCTTCTTTCTAACATTGGAATAGGTTGTCCTTTGTCCCTTGCGGTAGATGTAACATAATAAAGTCGATGCCCTCTGTTGGAACATTTTTGTCTTCTACTGGGAGGGTGGTGCTGGCACAAAGCTTCATGGGGCTCTCAGGTGAACTCTTCAGAGGACTGGGAAAATGGTTCATTCTCTTTAAATTTAGGATGTTATAAACCCATCAGACTCTACAAGTTGAAGGAGGAAAGCAGGAATAAACCACAGATTAGAAGACTGGAATCCATTTGGGGCATAGGAGAGGGGCCAGGGAAAAGTTTATGAATTTGGGCAAGTCCAGTGTGGGCCAAGAGAGCGAGGCCTTCATAGCAGCTGTGGTGATCTGGAGAGGCCATATGTCTTAGGGACCTTGGAACATAGTAAGAAATTGATCAGTCATGACATGGGTCAAACAGTTTCCCAACAATTGAGTTCATATTGTTGCTTGGAATATCCTTTGTTCTGTGAGAGGAGGATGCAGGCATCAGAATTACTTCCACCTCTAAGCCTTGGGTTCTAGGTACTCTTAAGTATCCTGTAAAGAGTGATCTTGACATCTCTGACATCTCGACCCATTCAGTAACATAAGAGAATTGAAATGTGTGTTAACCTATACTTGCTTGCAGGTAGTTACATGTGTCGTTTTGAAACACTGTATTTCACTGCATAGCCATTGCAGATGTTATGCCAAATTTTTTAAACAGGTGGGGTGTGCCACCATTATGTGAAGCCCCCTCCCTTTAAAAAAAGAAATTGTGCTGGTATTACTTTAAAATCATTTATTACTAAACTATCTGGTATAAGTTTAGGATGCATGGAGTATTTGTGAATTTGCATTAATGCAGCAGCAGTGATGATGTGGTGAAATATAGCACTCTGAGTTTTTGTATTCTGACTTTTCTGTCCCTCAACCTTACTCCAAATTTCTGAAGTGTTATGCTTAAAAATTCACACTTGAAGTCCTGGCTCTCCACTGTTTGGGTAGGAGAAAGGACAGGGCTGTGCTTTATACACCTTTACTCCTCTCAGAATGGTGTACTCCAGTGCCCAGGAAGGTGGTGCAGTGGCAGTGACGGTCGACATGAGTGTTTTTCTATCTGAAACTTCTGAGTGGTGAATTTATGATTGGAAACAGTTTTCTCTTTGAAAAACTCTGTGGAGTAAAAGTTGTTCTTACTGCTGGGGCTGTGATGCAGTTGATGCTGATCCTCACTTAGGGCAGTGGTCTCCAAAGGAGAGGATGTGGGAAGGAAAGATTGGGACTTCAATGTGTATTTCACTTGAGGTCAGCATTATGTAGTTCTTCACTTTGAATGTATTGTATAATATGCATAAATATTAGTTCATTAGTATATGTAGATAATTTGTAAATAAATATTAGGTTGAAACACAAGAGACTGCTCATATTCAAATCATTGTGATCTATAAACATGGCAGTTATTGCTGGATGTGGTGGCACATGTCTGTAATTCCAACAACTTGAGAGGCCAAGGCAGGAGGATTGCAAGTTTAAGGCTAGCGTCAGAGATTTAGTGAGACCTTGCCTCAAAAAATAAAAAGGGCTGGGGAAGTGACTCAGAAGCAGAGAACTCCTGGGTTCAATCCCCAGTACCAGAAAACAAACAAAAACAGCCATCATGGTTTAATAATGTACCTGTTAGAGATGTAAATATTCCAAGTTTTTGTATGTTTTTTCTTTCTTTCTTTCTTTTTTGTTTTTTTTTTTTTTTTTTTTTTTTTGGTGCTGGAAATTGAACCCAGGGACGCTTTACCATTGAACTAATCCCAAAGACTTTTCTATTTTTTTAAGACAGAGTCTTGCTAAATTGCTAAGCTTAGGCTAGAACTTGGTATCCTGCTGCCTCAGCCTTTGAAATCACAGGGATTAGCATCACCACTGTGCCTGGCCCAAGTTTGACCTTTGGCCAACACAGCCCTCCCTGCCTAATTCCATAACTTATTTCTACATCCCAGGAATGAGGGGGCCTTTAAAATAATTAATTTGAATTCATGTGATAGTCTGTTCAGACTGCTATAACAAAAAAGCATATCTGCTAGTTGTGTGGTGCAGCTGGTTGCTGCACTTAGCAACTCAGGAGGCTGAGGCAGGAGGATCACAAGTTCAAAGCCAGCTTCAGCAACTTAGTGACACCCTGTGTCAAAATAAAAAATAAACAGGCTGGGGATGTAGCTCGGTAGTTAAAGTATCCTTGAGTTTGATCTCTGGTACAAAAAAAAAAAAAAATATATATATATATATCATAATCTAAGATGGCATATAAATCATAAACATTTCTCAGAGCTAGTAAATCTAGGCTCAGAGCACCAGTAGATTCAGTGTCTGGTGCAGGCCTGATTTCTGGTTCTTAGCCCCTCACAGGATGGAAGGGGAATGAGCTCTTTTATAAGAACATTAGTCCCACTCTATCTAATCATCTCCCAAAGGCCACCCCTTGGGGTTTAGAATTTGGACAGAGTTTGGGGGGAAAACAAACGTTTAGACTATAGCAACATGAAAATAGCATACGTCTAATGGTCCTGAAGTGTGTTCAGCAAACAGCTAGTCCGGTCCTTCAGCCACCTTCCCCTTCCCAGAGACAACCCCTGAGGGTCTTGTGTTCCTGCCACAGGATCTTTGCAGATGTCTGATCGGTGTGCGCACATGTCTGTTTACGAAAATGGCAGCATACAATGCAGTATTCTGCCCTTGCCTTTTAAATCTAGCAATCTAGTTTAGAAATGTACAGCTACCTTATTTTTACTTTCTCCTTAATATGCCATTGTATGTAGGTACCAAAATTTATTTAACCAGTGCTCTGTTGCTGATATTATTTCTCATCTTTTGCTGTTTCAGATAGTCCTGTACTAAATAGCCTTACACGTATCATTTTGCAAATGAGTGCTCCTAGGATAAATTTGCAGCATTGGTATTGCTGAGTCAAAGGATATGTACCTCTTAGGTAACCAGGAGCACCAGGTTCCCTGTAATTGTTGACAGTCTTGATGGCTTTTTCCTCATCTGCCAAAATGACAGTTCAAACAGTGCCATCTCACTGTGATGTTAAGTACGAATAATCATTTTTTTCTCCTTTTCCTTTGCTTATTCCTCCGTTTCCTGAAATTTTGTTGTGGTGCTGGAGATGGAACCTGGAGCCTCATGCATGCTAGGCAAGCATTCTGCCACTGAGCTATATCATTCTCAACTTGAGTTTTGTTTTTTTGTTTGTTTGTTTTGGCAGGGGGCAGATAATTCATTACCTGGAACTCTCTGGAGTTTTAGATTATAGAAGGCATGACAGTGACCTCTGGTTTTGCTTTCCATGATGGAGATGCACATCATTAAGAATTCCCTGTTTTAGCTGGGTGGTGGTACATACATGTAATCCCATTGGCTTAGGAGGCTGAGACAGGAGAATGGCAAGTTCAAAGCCAGCCTCAGCAACTTAGTGAAACCTTAAGCAATTTAGCGAGACCTTGTCTCAAAAATAAAAAGGGCTGAGGCTGTGGCTTAGTGGTTAAGTACCCCTGGGTTTAATCCCCAGTACAAATAATAATAATAATAATAATAATAAATAATAAATTCCCTGTTTTAGGGAGTCTAGCTCAGTGGTAGAGTGCTTGCCCAGTACACATTAGGCCCTTGGTTCTATGTCTAATAATGGAGAAAAAACCTGCATAAGCTAGACATGATGGCTCAGTGATTCAGAAAGCTGAGGTAGGAAGTTCATAATTTTGGAGAACTCAGTGAGACCCCAGTCTCAAAGAAAAAAAAAATTCCTGCTTAAAAAAAGAAGACAGAATTCCCTGATTTTGCTTCAGCACTTCACGTTCCATATTCTAGATTCTTGTTTCTAAGGCAGGCTTCTCCCCAGGCAGTAGTACCAGGAGATACCAGCAGGTGGCAGACAAGTCACTACCTGCCTTTCGTGAGCCTCTTCGCAGGAGCACTGCCAGAATTGGAGAATGGGTTGTTTCCAGTGACCTGACCTCCCAGCAGCAGTCCGAGCTTAATGTGGGGTGGGTGGGGTGCCTGATCCGTTCTTCCCACCTAGTCTCCCTGCCATTTCTTAAATTGGTGAGCAGTTTTAAGCTCACCAGCTGCTGCCTAGAGAGGGGCTCTAAGAGGCCACACCCTGAGGTGACAGCCTGGGCCTCCTCCCCCTCCAGGAACTAGCTGGAAATATTTGCATGCCACGGCCTGGGATGGCTTGGTTTCCTTAATTGCAGGGCCCTACTTCCTGCCTCTTTCAGCCAAATCTCCCACACCCTTCCCATGAACTAGGAGGTCCCCAGAACAGATTTGTACTCCACCCACTCTGCTGTGGGCTAGGGAAAAAGAATGAGCCAGAGGTTTGAGAAGCCTAGGCACAAGTGCTGGGGTCCTTGGGCTACCTTACTCCCCACTCCCCACCCCACCTCTACTCTTGGCTCACTGTCTCTGTTAGAGACCTACCTAGCACGGGGTGAGGTGGGGCTTGCCCTTCAGTGCCTGGGGGAGTCTTGGGGTAGGAGGGGGAGCAGAGGACTTTGCTGGAAGAGGGAGGAAGTTGGTGGTGATGAGTGCTGACCTGTTCCCAGCTGCTACCCACCTTCTTACCCTGCAGGAGCCTAGCAGTGTTTGGGAGAGCTGGGTTCCCTGTAGCCCCAAAGCTCTCCTGCCCTTAGTTTAGGTTTCCAGATCTTCAGGGACTGCCCAGTTTCCCCTCAGTCTAAAGGAGGGATGGGGACCCAGTGGACAAGGGACATCAGGACAGGGAAGTTTTATCCCATCTTGAGCTGGTTAGGTCTCTGGTGTGAGGAGGCCCAGGGAGGCTGGAGGTTTCTTGTCTTACACAGCTGCAGTCATTCTGGCTTCCAGACAGTCTGTGCCCTGGGGTAACCCTTGCAAGACAGAGCTTGCAAGAAAACTCAGGGTCAGCCCCTGCTGGTGAGAGCCAGAGGGCTGGGTTGGGGACCTGTGGTGGGAAAAGGTGGGCAGGCAGCTGTCCTGTGACTCCCCAGGATCATTTCCCAGCAGTGCAGGGATTTGCATACTCACTAGTTTCCCCATCTGTTTCTTGGCTCCTGGAACCAGGAAAACAAGAGGAGGAAAGAGCAAGTGGGGCAGCTCCTCGGAATTTGATCCCTTCCAGCACGCCTCCCTCTGTGGCTTGAGCTTTGGTCTGGGGAATCACATTCCATCCCTGCCACCCTCTCCCCGGAAGCTCAGGTGGGCCAGGCAGCTGAGGCCCAACAGGGGAAGTGAGTTGCCCGGCACAGCCAGTGAGTGGTGCTTGGACCCTGTCTCTTGCCCTCATGCTGCCAATACCTGAGCTTAAGTATCTTGTCAAACCTAGAGACAAGGAACACTGTATCCCTTTTATAGGTGTGGAGGCTAGTAAATGCCACCTAAGCTGCTGAGCAGGTAGTGGGGCAGGAGATGGGGGCAGACTCCAAACATTGGACAGCAGACCAAGCTGGACCAAGCCTGTTAGGAAAGCACAGGCTGCCAGCTTGGGTCACTGGAAATACTGAAATGACCCAACCATCCCTAGGTCCAGGCCCTAGCTGGCACCTGCTGTATGAGCTTCATAGCCCTCATTGGTGTCTAACTGAACCAGCAGGGCTAGACCCAGCCCCCTGATAGTTAGCTGGAGCCAGCTGGGACTAATGCCACTGCCCACCTCCCTGGGGGATCACTCCCATCTCCTTTACACCCATATAAGCAGAAGTTCGAATGAGCACAAGTACAACTCTGGTCAAGGCACCCCCTGTGGTTTACAGAGACAGGTTATGGTGAGGGCCGCAGGGCTCCTGCTGCTGAGTGGATCAGCGGGGGTGATGATTCCAGCTGCTGCCAGAAGATTCCTGTGGGACTGTTTGTCAACGGGAGAGGGTTGTTAAGTTGCAGGACTGAGGACACCCCACCTGCCCATCACTGCAGGGGCCCAAGGTGCTTGCTGCAAATTGGTTCCCTGGGCCCGTCTTCAGGTTTGGAGGCCAGAGACTAGTGCTCAAGCCCTGGCCCAGCCAGTTCTCCTCCGTTGGACTTGGGCAAGTCCCTCACCATTGCCAACTGGCTGATAATGAACTAGACGGTCCAGTATTTTAGCTTCCTGTCCAAACAAACAGGCCCACAAATAGCCTTTTAATCTGGAATATAGTTCTTGGTTGAAAAAAATATAAAAGTAGGTCAGCAACGACATTGGTTTGTGCAGATAAAACCTGAGTAGTCGGGAAGGAACAGGCAGCGTCACCTTGAAAGGCACCTGGTGGGAAGCTTTGAGTTACTGCTTGCCAAAGCCATTTCAGCCCTGTGTGCCTGATTCCTTCCTTAAGCACTACTTCTGGAGCACATCCAGGGTGAAGGAAGTGGGGCCTCAGATACAGGCTGGCCACTTCGGTACTGTCTCCCACGTGCTGCACATGTTCTGTGCTAAAGAAGTTTGTCCAAAAGAAAATGCAGATACTATAAAAGCCTCACAAATAAGTGCATGTCAGGCGAGATGTTTTCCCTGATTGATAATGTTTATTTGGGGATTATATGATGACCATCTTTCCATTTAAAATGGCTGATAATGAACTAGACGGTCCAGTATTTTAGCTTCCTGTCCAAACACATGCCTGTAATCTCAGCAATTGAGGAGGCCAAGGTGGGAGGATCACAAATTTGAGGCCAGCCTCAGCAACTTAGGGAGAACCTGTCCCAAAATAAAAAAATAAATGATAGGACTGGGAATATGGCTCAGTGGTAAAGTACCCCTGGGTTCAATCCCCAATACCAAAAAAAAAAAAAAAATTAACATTCATACTCATTATTTCAATTAGGAGAAGGAAAGAATATCTTCCTGCTGGTCTCTTTCCTTCTGAGGTCAGATGAGAAGTCTGAGACTGTGGATGAGGTAAAAACTCTGTGAACATAGCCCACAGGGAGTCACTCTAAAGGCCCTCTTAAGGAGCAATTACTGTGTGCCAGGACTTGGGTCACACAACCACCACTAACTCATGTAATCCTCGTGACAACCCTTAAGGTAGGTGCCATTGTTATCCCCATTTCATAAATGAGGAAACTTGAGGCTGAGTGAGGGACAGTCACTTACCACAAATGATACAGTCAGTGGCACAGCCAGCTCTTGAGTTTGGGACCAAGGTCCTAACCTCCCAGAAGCCACCCTGGCACTGCCTCTGCAGCTGCTTCTGTCCCTACCCAGTTCTGCAGCCCTAGTTCTACAACATGGCAATATCCAGCACTGAGCACCCAAGGCCTCCCCACACCCACTCCAGTCCCTTCCAGAAGCCGTCTTCTCAGTCACATCACTTCCCGTCCTCAGCTCTGGTCAGCACTCCTCCCATGCTGCAGCCAAAGGACTCTAACTCTTTCCACCTCTGCCTCCTAACCCTGGCCTGTGCCCACAGCCACTACCAATGGAGCCTGCCTTGGCCTCAGGAAAGATGCCCCAGCCCCAAGACCAAGTGCTCCTGGAAACCTTCCTTCCAGAGAAGGGTCAGGGAGGGCACAGTGCAGCTCCCTTAGGGAGAAGGCAGGTCGCAGTGCACACCTGCTTCTTCCCCCAAGCACAATGAAGATGATCACCTCTTAAAAGGGCTCACATTGTTTATTGATGTCTTATAGGAGGTAAGGACATTCCACTTAAAATATTTCAAATTTATACCTGCGCACAGCATACATACGTCCTTCAACCTTTGGGGAAGGGAGCCCAGGAGAGGTGGGGGCAGAGGGCCCTGGACCCCTAGCAGGGGCGATGGGACAGGTGAACAGTGGATGAAGGTGGGTTATTAAGAAGCATTTTGCTTACTGACATGAAACCTCATGGCCCACGAGGGAGCACAGATGAGGCCTCATTGGCTTAAAGGAGGGGTCTTGGAGTGCAGGCACATGGTGCCTAACTAGCCGGCCATGCCGGCATCCCAGGGACGGGGTGGAGGGAGGGGCCGTGCACAGGGCCCCCTTCCCGGGCCTCTGCTCCCCCAGGCCTCCCTCCCCGCCCTCTGAGAGAAAAGAGGGTTTGGGCCTCAGCCACGGACCGACGGCCTTACCGGCAGCGTTTCCTTAAACAACAGAGATACAATGTGTATCAACAGGGTGATCGTTTCTGGCCCACTCTGGTAGACGGCTAGAGGTGCCACATGGGCCAGAACCAATCCTACAGTATCTTTGGTTTGGGGTTCTCTTTCCTACTTGAATTTTCCCTCTGTCCAGTCCCCAGGGTGGCCTTGGGGCTGGGGACAGCTGGCCTGAAGCACAGCTTGAGAGCCCCTTTGCAGGCCACGCTACTGCTTCACTCAGTGAGGTGCTGAGACTTGTAGGAAAGGATCTCAGCTGCCAGCTTCTGGGGGTCCAGGAGCTGCGGGAAGCGCCCCATCACAGCCTCCACCAGGTGTGGGGGAAAAACGCCACACAGTTTGGTGTACACGCTGGCCCGCTCCTTGGCCAGGCCTCCTGCCCTGCCCCAGGGGCCCCCGCCAGCCCCTGGGCTTGGCACTTGAGGCTCCTGAAGGACTGGGGTGGGTGGAGGTACCCGGTATGGCTCAGACCAGTACTCTCGAGATGCAAAGGTGGGTGGTGGGGGCGTGTACTCAGCGGGGACACTAAAGTGGCCAGCACCCATGGCCCGTCCAAAGGCAGAGAAGGCAGGTGCAGTCTGGAGCTCGGACCCATAGTGGCGGTAGCCAGGGTAAGGGCCCTGAGGGGGTCCTGGCTCACCTGGGCTTCCTGCTCGAAGCCCCCACAGTTCTGACATCTGACTCTCCAGTGAGCCAATGCCAGAGTCCAGGCAGTCCTGGGAGGTGTATGGGAGCGAGTCCAGGCTCTGTGGGAGCCAGTCTGTGGGCCCGAAGCTGCTGCCACTGCCTCCGCTGCCCCCGCTAAGTGGGAGGCTCCTGCCCGCTGGGGCAAAGGTCTGTGTCAGTCCCTCCTGGCGGGGCCCCGGGGATGCCTGGGCTGCCAGCTTCTTCCCATCCAGGCTGCTCTGCTCATCCTCTGTGGGCAGAGAGCCAGACTGAGAGGAAGGTGAAGGGCGCTGGTTACTTTTATCCTTCCCTGGGGCCCTGGGGAGTGGGAGGAGAGCTTTGGCACGGAGCTCATCGGCCACGGAGCGCTGGGGGCGACTGGGCCGCTCAGGGTGGAAGAATCGGCACTTGATCCCATAGGTGCATTTCCTCCCTGGAGAAGAATAAAGAGGGACTCTGAGCAGGAGAAGAGCTGGGGGTGGCAGGGAAACTTAGGTTGGCTAGTCCAGTGGTGGTGGTGCCAAGAGGAGGCACCCGGGGCACAGGTGAGAGGAGCAGGGACAAAGAGGGTACAGAGGACAGAGCTGGATCTCACCATAGGGACATGGCTGCTTCTTGTGCTCAGAAGGAAGTGGCTTCTTACGCAGAAAGTTGTCCAGGCTGGGTCCATGCCGGCCCAAGGGATCATCGGGGGGCATGAACCTGTAGAGAGCAAAAGGAACTCTCAGGAGGTGGGAGGCAAAAAGGGGGAGTCCCCATTGCTGAAGAAGAGGTTGGATGTCCCAGAACTCTGCCAAGGGAGAAAGGGGTCTCCCCTCAGCCCAGGGGCACCTTTAGGATGACTCCCAGGCCAGGAGCTTTCCAAGGTCATCAGGGGGCCACAACTCGAGTGTCTGAGTCTCAGGCTGCTTTCAAGAGAAACAGCGTGGGCAACTGGAGAGGCTGTCCTGCACGCTGACCACATCCTGTCAAGGAGTGAGACCCTGTCCTGCACTGTCCCCACCTGATCGCTGCCATCCATTTCACCCCCAAAGGTGTCTAGAGCCCAGGCCAGGGCCCCTCAATGTCCACAGGGCCCAGCAGAGCTTGGCGCCAATCCTACCCCTCCCAAGGGAAGCTCTGGCTTCCACTCCAGACCCCAGGTCCATTAGGTCCAGGTGGGAACATACTTGTCATTGACAAAGGAGTACATAAGTAGCCGCTCCTCGATGAAGCGCTTCCACTCCTGCCGCTCGCCCTGGAGGTCCCGGTATGTGTCATTGGAGACCACGACCCCATCGGACTCGTAGGCCAGCTTCACGATGAAGCGGTCATCGTAGCACACCACTCGTTTGCCTCCCACACGCCGTGATGGTGTGAACACCAGGATCTTCTTCTTTTCCAGTTCCCGCAGGATGTGCTGGTCTGGGTGGTGGGTGGCAGGGCACAGGTCAGGGCCCATTTGGGACTTGGAGCCAGACAGCAGGGCTCCTAACCTCCTAGTAGCCCGGCTCAGGGGCTATTAATGCCAGCTTCACAAGGGTGGAAAGCAGTTCTGTGAGGCCACTGCCCGTGTGCTGCCTATGAACACCTGGGCACAGAACGCCCCTCCTGTGTCTCCCCCTTGGACATCAGGCCTGTTCAAGCCACAGGTGCTTTGGCTGTTCACCCAGCCTGTCCTTTGGCTCTGTCCCTTGTGCGGGCAGAGCGAGGCTAAGGGCTACTCTGGAGCCCACAGCCCCAGCCTGCCCCTAGATCTCCCATCTTCTGGAGAAATGGACTTGATTTTTATTAAGGCTGGCAGCTCTTGAAAGCGCAGTGGCGGTGGTCAGCACAGGTGAGCATTCACCATGTGCGGGGTAAGCGCTTATCACATGTGGTCTTGGGAGGAAGGCTCTGTAGTCAAACCCCACCCCACCCCACTTTACAGTAGAGGAGCAAGGGCTTAGAGCAGGCCTAATCCAAGTCTTTGCCTGGGTCACAGAGCCAGGAGTGGGCAGAGCCACGAGATACATAGCCCCTCTGTGACATGCCACCAGTAGGATGAGAGAGGTATTCAGGATCTGAGACAGAAGACTGGACAAGTTGACTGCTAATGACCACTGTTCAGAGCAGGATTGCCAGGGATAGCAAAAACCTGGAAAGAGATGCTAATCCCTACACAAGTCTGGAAGTTGCTATCCCTGTCCAAAGGGTCTTTTCTGAGGAGAACCAGAGCTGCTGGGACAGATCAGCCACGTCCAGGGGCACTACACACCTGTGATAGGCACTTCAGGCCGAGGCTGCTCCTTCCTCCAGGATGGTACAAACACAGTGATATCTGTGTGGCCTCTGTCCAGAAACCAGGTCACAGCCAGCAGAATGCCCCGGCAGGAGAAGACTTCCTTGTTCCCGTGGCTAGGAAGGAGAGGAGGGACAGGTCAGCCCACAAGGCTGACTAGCCAGTGCTCCAGCCCCTGCCGGACCTAGCTGGGGAGCAGCAGGGCTCAGCCCAGGGTCCTCTGCCAGTGGCACCCTAGGCCTCTGTTTCCTGGGCTGGTTCCCACAGTGCCTGAATGGCCAGACCCAGCTGTGGGACTTTCCCCGAGATTCCATCTGCTGCAAGTGAGGATCCACCCAGGAATCTGGCAGCACTCGCTCCCCACAGTGGGGGAGGGTCGGGACACTTGCAACACACCTGGGGGTGGGGAAAGCCTGGGAGACTTCTGGTTCCTGCCCCACCCGGAGAGCTGCTGGGACCAAGGGGACACAGATGTGCACACACAGACTGAGTCACCTCCCTTCCCTGGCAGCCTGTGCTTGCAGCAGCACAGTGCAGGGGGTGGGGGGGAAGAACCAGCCCGCTAACAAGAGGGAAACCAGATTGTTCCGGATTAAAGTTCAGTGGCCACACAGCCTTGGGCTGGGACCCCAGAGGGCTCAGGGAAGGGGTCCGGGATTCTACCCTTCCAGGAGGAACGGGAAGTGACAGGGAGGAGGTGCCTGCCCCAGGAGCCTTTCCTCCCAAGAGGCCGATTCCCTGCACTGGGCCAGCCCCCACTCTCCCCCACCCCTTCAGGGAGGGCGTGACCCCAGGCAGAAAGATGGCCAGGAAGCTGCTGGGAGGATGGGGGAAAACTGGGATGCTGCTGGACACCCTCCCTGCCCACGCCTGAGGACCAGCTCTTGCCGCACACTGATGCATCTGGACCCAGAAGCAAGTCCCAAGGTGCCAGATAGCTCCGGCTAAATATCTCCATGAGAAAACTGGGCCCAGTGGTCTGCAGCTTTCTTTGGGTGGACTGGGTCAGTGAGACAAGGTTTGTATTGGCTTGAGGCCACAGGCTGGCAAAGGAGACGTTCCCACAGACTTCCTAGGAGGGCAGCAAGGCGGGGCTGGGGCTTGGGGCTCCCTCCCCAGCAGTCCCTGCCTCTCACTGGTCCCCTGCTGAGCAACTCAGACTCTTGTATTTGGCAAATAAAACTGAATAAATGTTACGCAAAAGAGGCAAGTCCAGGGTCGACCACATCCTGTGGGCGGCTTGCGGGGGTGATAGCTGGAGAGAGGGCAGCTGGGGGGCATGAAGGCTGTTTGGGGGTAAGGCTGGGGTTCTAGGGGCTGAAGGTCTCTGTAAATTGTAGGGGAGACAAAGTCCAGCCCCAAGGCAGCACTCATCCCCATCTGCTGCCCCCCCAGCCTGCTTATAATAAAAGTTAACATTACGAGGTACGAACTAGGCCATTCTAAGTACTTGACACGGAATCATCAGCAAGCCCATGAGGACAGTACCATCATGACCATTCCCTTTCCCCTTTTTTAGACCAGCAAACTGGCCCAGAGAGGGTAATGTAGTCACCAGGGTCACTCAGCAATAATATAAATACGCAGACCCAGAGCCAGTGCTCATAACCACTCTGTATGCCAATGCTTGGACTGGCACAGACGCTGATGGAGGAGAAAGGGCAATATAGTGGGTCCTGAGCACCAAGTGGAGTCCAAATGTAGAGCTTCATCCTTACAAGGCTTGCTACAGTGAAGGAAAGGAAGGTTCCATGATTCATCCAAGGTCACCTGGCTAGTGCTAAGAGTTGGAAGTGGAACCCAGGTTTGGGGCCACTGGATTGTCTTCCTGTCCTTATAGGAAGAGTATTTTGGAGTACAAAAAAGCTCCCAAACTTGAGTTTGAACAAATCATGTTGAGAAAGAAGAGCAGGCTGGGGACAGGAGAAAGGATGTACCTCCTGCTCTTCCTTCAAGAAGCCAGGGGAGCCATCTAGATCTTCCCTGACTGGCCACATCCCTGGTCACAACACCCAGTGCTGCCCCCTCACATTACCCCCTTTCCTGTGGATGTAGCTCCCCCACACGCAGTGTCACATGCTCTCTCGCAAACCCTAAAACACACTCGGGTATATGCTTGTGCACCCTCCTGGGCCAGCATCTTCAAGCCTTGGGACCTCAAGGATGCCTGGGCTCAGAGGGCATACTGCCTCTGGATACTGACCAGTAAGCATAACACAGGAGGCTGGTAGGCCTTGCTCTCCCTGCAGTGGAGAAACCAGACATCTTCCCACCCTGACTGCGACCCACCTGCCCACCTGCCCAGAGGGTCAGCCCCTCTGCCCCCCACGTGTGTGGGAGACTCTAGCGGCTGCTTCTGCCCTAGAACAGAAGGCAGGGCTGGGCCCGCTCCCTAGGTGAAAAGACCTGCCTGGGCTGGGTCTGACTAGTGGAGAGAAATTCCCTTAGAAGGAAACAGAGGTGAATTTCCCCACGATTTGCATACGGTGGGGGCTAGCCAGCCAGCCTGCCCTTGGGGGGAGGGGGCAGCAGGGCAGGAACTCAGCAGCAGCTGAGACAGGAAGTGTGAGGCTGGAATTCCCCTCCTGCCACAGCCCAGCTCAGAAACCCCCAGCAGGTGGGTGGGTGCTGCTCTCTCCAGGGTCAGCTTCCCAGAGTGCCTTTCCACAGCTGCCCTCCTCCCTCCCAGGCTCCTCCTCCTATCACCAAGATACAAACACACAGAGCATAGGGCTATCCCCCCAGCACATGGCCCTCAGGGAAAGGAGTCACAGATCCATCCTAGCTCCTTAACCCAGATCAGGCTAGATAGAGCATGAGAAGACCCCAACCTAGCTGTGACCTGCTATCCTCTGGTATGGAAGTCCCCTTTTCTCAGCCTCTCATCCAGGATCGGCCCATTTCAGAGATGAGAAGAGTGACCTGAAGGTGGTAGGAAGTGGGCTCTGGACCAGCTGAACAAGCTCACTTGCCCTGCTAGGCTGGAAGCAGGTGGGGCCAAATGCCAGGGAGGGCAGAGGCTGATGGAGAGGTCCCTCAGGAAGTAGGGAAGGAGCTCATACCACCTCCAGCTGTGTCAGGGGTCTCCCCAGGTACCTGCCAACAGGAACTTTTCCTGTTGAGTGAACCACCTAGTTGTGACTCACCAGCCATCTCATAGGGAGCTGGGAGAAAGCAGGACCTGAGGGCGGGGCCGTGGATCCAAGGGAGAAGTCAGTTCCTTAATGTCAGTCAGGCCTCGCCCTCAGCTCCCACCCCACGCCACCACCTGTGTGAGCAAGTATGAGGCTGAGTCCTGGCTGTGGCCCTGGGAGCCCTAGAGACCAGTCCAGCTGTATTGGCACACGTGAAGGCAGAGCATCGGGCCCACAGCAAATCCTGCCAACAGTCTTGCCTCCTGTCACAGGTGAGGAACAGGAACTGAGATGGCTGGCGAGCTCCGGGGACAGAAGGACCTGGATTTGCTCCATCACCTACTAGTGACGTGACCTTGGACAAGGCTTTGAGCCCTGCATTTTCATCCCTATGACATTCCTACAGGAGGCTCAAGGAAGGGTGTGAAGTAGGCCCTCATAAAGGGCCCTTCCTCTAGGCCAGTCCATGAGAGAAGTCAAACTCCCTCCTAATGGCTCCTGCATTGGAACCACAGCGACACAGACACCACTCTGCTCATCTCCACAGAAGTGAAACCTACCTCATGGCCACGTTGCTCCCATCGATGACCACTGGCCTCAGGTCGCTGCCCTCCTTGTCCTCCTCTGGGAGTGAGGGCTCCAGGCTGGGGGCCTTGGGGGTGCCCCCACCCCGGGGCACCAAAGGGAGCTGAGGGCAGGGGTCTGGAGAGGGCTGGCGCTCCCGCTCCGTGGCTGAGCCATGCTTCACCAGCTCCCCCAGCACCGTGTTGGTGTCGGCCTGGACACCCAGCTTCTGCAGGACGCTGTGGATCTCAGAGGAAGAATAGCCCAGCTTCCGGAAGAAGTCCACTTTCATCTGCAGCTCTGAAGCTGATGCCTCCTCTGTGGTGGGCTCCCGGGCTGGCCGGACAGTACCCCGACAGCTGTGGCTTTCCTCAAGCCCCCACACATTCATGGTGGGGCTGGCTTCTGGGACAGGCCTCTCTCCACAGGGGCCACTCATATCTCACTCCCCTGGAAGGCACCTGTCACAGCTCCTGTTGGACAATCACAGGGTGAGGGATGGGAAGTATTGCTCTCTTTCATCCCCTCTTCTGCCCGCCCTTCCCAACAGGATGAGGCAACACTGAACTGGTGGCACTATACAAAGCCATACTCCAGTGTCAGCTCAGGATGTCCTCAAAAGCGCTCTCAGCCAAAGATTATCATTCCCCTTATATAAAGGGGGAAACCAAGGCTGGCACTAAGAACTTGCTCAGGGTCATCCAACTGTCAGCTAGCTGTTGACACTCTTTTTGAACTTAGTCTGACTCCACCCTCAAGACCACCCCAGGCTAACTCAGCGGACCCAGAAGGCTGGGGCGGGGCTCTCAGATGGAAAACTGGGGCTGTAAGTGCGCTTGGGGGCGGGGAGGGGGGGGTGACTTCCCGGTTGAGGTCATCACCTACGTCTGCAGTCTACACTCCCGTCCCACACTCAGAACCCAGGCCGAGGAGGGGCAGGGCCCGGCGGTCAGACTCCCGGGCGCGGGGAAGGCAAGTTTCCGGGGTGACCCACCGGAGAAAAAAGTTGCTGGGAGATTCTGGTTGGCTGCCGGGCGCTGGTGACGCGGAGGCTGTCCCGGTCGACACCCGCACTCTCGCGGCGCCCCCCGCCCCGGATCTGGGACCCTCCCCCGAGCTTCCCCAACTTGAGCTAAGTTGGACGGAGTCTAGAGGACCTACGAGACCAGGGCGGGGGTGGCCCCGCGTCCCTCCTAGACCCAGCCGGCGCCCACCCCACCCCCTCCTCCCCGGACCCCGACGCCCGGCGCCCCCTCCCCGCCTCGCTCCTCACCCCGCCGCGCGCCAGCCGCGGCCAGCGGCGAATCCATGGGGCCGAGTCCCGGGGCCGAGTCGGCGGTGCCTTTGTACCGGCTGGGGGGCAGGCAGGTGCTTTAAGAACCGTGACGCGGAAGCCGGGCAGGCCGTCGCCCCTTCCTGCTCCGCCCCGCGCCGCGGCCCCGCCCCGGCCTCGGCCCCGCCCCCGCGGCCCGCGCGCAGCCCCGCCCCGCCCCGAGCAGGGTCGGAGGACGCAGCCCCTTCGGCGCGCAGCCCCGCGCTCGTTCTGCAGGGGAGTGAGTGCACCCCGCGCCCTGCGTCCCGTCTGCGTTAGATAAGCGGCCACTGGACCAGGTACGCGCACCTGTCAGGTACGGACCGGCAGAGGTGCGTACCCGCCGTACAAGAGCAGGTACAGCCTCGTGCGTTCAAACCGAAGAGCTTGACAGGTTCCATGAGGATAAAGGTAGTAGGGTGCACGCGGAGTGAATCAGGTGGGCAGAGGTGGGACCACAGTGTTAAAGAGAGGTGCAGCCAGAATGCACTTTTCGAATGGATCCAGGAACCCCAAACAGATAGGTTGTGATTGAAGCGGTTACCCAGAGATGGGGCCACACCCAGGATCACGCACACTTTTTCTGAAGTAAGTAACTTCTCAAAATACGCGGTGCAACCCGGTGATAGGAGTGACTGCGGAGCAAAACCAGGGAATGAAGGTGCGTTGACACCAAGCCCGGTGTGTTTACGGAAGGATATGTTACCTACGTCCCCACAGAAGGAAGCACCCACCCCATCCATGAGGATGCTTTAGACCCTGATCCCTCACATGAGCACAGCGCTTTACAGTATCTACCCAGGAGCATCCATAGGGAAGACAGATTATTATGCTCACCTGCCTTTGAGAAATTCAGAAAAGGCTAAATTACCGCAGCTGGAAAGACTTGGAACCAGGACCAAGAGCTCCCATTTCAGGTTATCAGGTGCCACCTCAGAAATACCAGCGACAGAGGGGAGCCTTTCAGCCTCTGTGTGTGTGTGTGTGTATGTGTGTGTGTGAGAGAGAGAGAGAGAGAGTGAGAGAGAGAGAGGAGGGGAGGGGGCTGAGGAAGGTGGTGGGGGAATGACTACAGAACCCAGAAGCTAGAGGACAAAGTCTCCATAGTGACACCCAGTCATCTTGCAGATGGAGAAACTGAGGCCCTAGCCAGCCAGAGCATTCTTATTGTGTGCTGGTACTTTAATTAATTACATCTTCTTAGCCTTCCCAAAAGAACATGTCCTGTAAGGGCACAATTTCTGTGATAATAAAAAATGCATATTGTAAAAGACACCATAGATACAACTGAACACGTCCAGCTTGAAGAACAATTGCCAGCAGTTATGGCGCTTGTCTGGCATGCCCGAGGTCATGGATTCGAACCCCAGGACCACGTACACAACCAAGTGTGGAACAACCAAAGCTGCATGAAAAACTAAATAAAGTTGATTCTCTTTCTGTCTCTCTCTCATTGTCCCTCAAAAAAAAAAAAAAAAAAAAAGCGTTGGGCTGGAGCTCAGAGGTTGGAGCGCTTGCCTGGCATGAGCAAGTATCTGGGTTCAAACCCCAGTACCACACACACAGCTAAGTATTGGAGAAACAAAGGCTGGATGAATAAATAAAATTGATTCTCCCTCTCTCTTAAAAAAAAAAAAAGAACAGCATTAATTTTTAAAAACCCATGAATCTATCATCTAACTTAAAATATATCTGTAGCTTTGAGGCCTTCTGGGGGCCCCCATCACAGCCTCCTTCCCTCATCCTGAGGAACCACTTCCTGAATTGGCGCTCGTCATTCCCTGGCTGTTCTTTTAGTTTTACCACCTCCGTATCAATCCCTACACACTATACTGCTTTGTTTTTCTTTATGCAAATAGAATCATCCTATAATTATGTGACTTTTTCACACTGCATGTTTTAAAAAATCCGTCTATTGCCTACCTACAATTTATTTATTTTACTACTGAATAATATTCCATTTATAAATATACTCCTGGTTATTTATTTATTTATTTTTTAAAGAGAGAAGGACAGAGAGAGAGAAAATCTATTTTTATTGAGTTTTTCACGTGGCTTTCGTTGCTCTGACACTTGGTTGTGTACATGGGTGCTGGGGTCGGAACCTGTGTACTTGCACATGCCGGGCAAGCGCCGTAACTGCTGAGCCACCGCTCCAGCCCCCTGGTTATTTATTCATTCAAAAAAATCATAAGATTAAAAAAAAATCGTAAGATTAAAAAAAATCATAAGATTAAAAAAAAACTAAAAAAAAAATCATAAGATTTTTTTTTTTTTTCTTATTACAAAGAGTGTGCTTTTGGCTGGGGTAGTGGCACAGGCCTGTAAGCCCAGCAACTCAGGAGGCTGAAGCAGGACTATCCCAAGTTCCAGGCCACCCTGGGCAATTTAGGCAGACCCTGTCTCAAAATGAAATAATAAGTGTTGGGAGTGTAGCTAAGTGGTAGGGGGCTCATCAAGTATGTACAAGGCCCTGGGTTCAATCCCTAGCAACACACACACACACACACACATGTCCTTCTGATAATCTTGTACATGTCTTAACCTAATTGCAGAGTTGAGGAAATAAAGGCTCACAAGATTGGGAAAGGTGAGTGGCTCACCCAGGGTCTGGGACTAGCTGGTGGGGCTGGAACTCATAAGCCTTCCCCAAGGCAGTGTGTCTTGCCCTTGACACCTGCTTGTGGGGAGCTGCATAGGACCATGGGGAGGAGGGCATGTCCTGAGGCTGTCCCTCTGGACTTGTCTGACCCTACCTCGTTATGTCCTTGGTGCCTGCTATCTTAGAAGATCCTAAATGTGTTTTTCCAACACAGCAAACCCCCAGGCTGGTAGGTGGTGGAGAGAGGCACCATAGGGCCCCCTACTGTGTGCCAGCTCCATAGTGGAGCTGGGCACCTGGCATGGCACACACAGTCACTGTAGCTGAGCACAATGCATGCTGTACCCCTCGTTGGTCACAGCCCCTTCTGCAGATGAGAAGACTCAGTGATGGCAGCACTTATACATTGTAGTGACTACCTTTAAAATAGGAAAAATATTAAGTGGTGTGTCCAAGCGAATATAATGATACTAATAATTTGCCACAGTGCTAGTTCCTTACATTTGGAGAGGGCTGGTGGGGTGGGCAAGGTGCCAGCCCTGACAGACACTTCCCCTCTGCTTCTCTCTAAGCTGGGAGCACCTCCCCCACCGGCCCCACCCTCCCCTCCCCTCCTTTCCCCTCCTTACCGCTGCCTGGCCAGTTCCATTAATCTTTTTGGTGATGTCACCTCCTCTGTGGGGCCTCCTGATGATGCTGAGTGGCTCCCTCCTTAGGGCCTCTGCACCCTGCTGGTGTCCTCCCTATGTGCTGGATGGTTACTGCCAACCTCGGACCTCTTGTGGCCAGGATGGGGCTGGATCCCCCCCATGCTCCCAGGTCCTGTGCTGTCCAGCTCTGGGCGATGAGTCATGCCACTCCCTGCCCTCCCCAGTCTCACTCTCTTCCGGCACTTGACAGTGGCTCCTTCCTGAGAAGCTGACTCTCTTCTGCAGAACCCAGGGCTGCTCTGGGGAACCCCTCGTCTGCTTAGAGCTGGATTTTGCAAACCTTGGCCCCAATCCCCAGGAGCCTACTGGATCTAAGGGTGTTGAGCCCACATCCTGCTCAGCTCTTGCACCCGCTTCTTGGAGGCTTGGCTTGCCCATGTCCTTTCTGGAAACTACCTGCCCTCTAGCCACCTGCCTGTGCCCAGACAGCCTGCATAAAGTCTACAAAACTCTCGGCCTGGTCACCTCTTGGGAGTCGGTGGCAAGACTGGACATGGAAAGGTCCCAGTGATGACCTTGGGCAGCTCAACCCTGGGAGGACACTGGAGCTGGGCCACCTCTATAGGTAGAATGTCCCCAAACTTAGCAGAGTGGCTGCAGAGATGATGCTTAAATTCAGCAAGTTCTCCTGGAAGTATAAATGGGCTCAGGCCCTTCCTGTATTTTAAGGCTCTTGCTACATTTAAAAAAATACTAGTGTAGTGGTACATGGCTATAATCCCAGCAGCTCAGGAGGCTGAGGCTGGAGGATCATGAGTTCAAAGCCAGCCTCAGCAACTTAGCGAGGCCCTGAGCAACTTAGCCAGACCCGTATCAAAATAAAAAGTGTAAAGGGCTGGGGATGTGGCTCAGGGGTTGAACAAACCTAGGTTCAATTCCTGGTACCAAAACAAACAAACAAACAAACAAAAAACTTGTAGTATGATTACAAAAACTGATGTACGTGGGGCTGGAGCGGTGGCTCGGTGGTTACAGTGCTTTCCGGGCATGCGCAAGTACGCAGGTTCAAACCCCAGCACCCATGTACACAACAAAGTGTCAGAGCAATGAACATATGAAGAAAGTCAATAAAGATTGATTCTGTCTCTCTCTCACTGTCCTTCTTTCTAAAAAAAATTAAAAAAAAACCAAAAAAACCTGATGTATGTTTTAAATGGCAGCTGAACAGATGAACTCTTTTTATCATGTGCTCAAATATATGTATTACTGACAAGATAATTAAAGAACTTGTCTTCAAACTATTTATTTCCTTGGAAACCCAGCTGATTCTAGAGCTGGAAAGGGGGAAAGGTGAGTCTGCAGCATCTTATGGTGCCTAAGAGTTAAAAAGTGCTCAAGTGCAGAATCATTTTTTTTTTTAAGAGAGAGGGACAGTGAGAGAGAGAGAGAGGAGAGAGAGACAACTTTTATTTAGTTTTTCATGCAGCTCTCGTTGCTCTGAGACTTTGTTGTGTAGTGGTGCTGGGGTTTGGAGTTACATACTCGTGCATGCTGGGCTAGCGCCATAACCGTCAAGCCACCCCTCCATCCCCAAGGACACGGGTTCTAATCTCAGCACCGTGTACACAATGAAGTGTCAAAGCAACAAAGGCCAGATGGAAAACTAAATAAAAGTGATTTTCTCCTTCTCTCTCTCTCTGTCCTTTAAAAAAAAAAATTCTTCCTTTCAGAAGAATTGCTAATAATGCAGGTGAATTCTCCCCCTGTGGGATGCAGAGCTTGTGTGGGCTTGGACTTAGTGACTCTCCTGTGACTGAGAGAGTATGGAAAGGAGAAAACCCAGAGACTTGACAGTGGGACTCTTGATAGTGCCTTAGCCAGGGGATCTCAGTTAACACGACCGACCGTGACATCCTGTGATATGTGACCGGAAAGGATGCAGGGCTACTCCACTGCGGTGGTGTCCTTTCTTTCTTCCTTTTTTCTTTTCCTTCCCTTTCCCCTTCTTTCCCAGGGATTGAATCTAGGGGTGCTTAACCACTGTGCCACATCCCCAGTCCTTTTTTTTTTTTTTTATTCTATTTTGAGACAGAGTCTCACTAACTTGCTTAGGGTCTCGCTAAGTTGCTGAGGCTGGCTTTGAACTTGTGATCCTCCTGCCTCAGCCTCCGGAGCCGCTGGGATTACAGGTGTGCGCCACCACGCCCAGCCTGTAGTATTCTTTCTAAAACCCAACAACCCCAAAGGAAAACATTGGACAAATCCGAGTTAAAGAACTATCTATGACTGAGGAATGAAATTGGGCAAATTACATTGTTATACTGAATACACGTATGAATATGTAATAATATATCCCATCACTATGTGTAATTATGATACAGCAATAAAAATGTGAAAAAAAAATACCTGAACATGACTCCTCAAAATAATCAAGGTCATGAAAAACCCAAAAGACAGGAATGGTCACAGACCAGAGGACTCTGAGACATGCTGAGTGGGGCCCTGGGCTGGATCCTGGGACAGAGGAGTAAAACACAAAAGCTGCTGGGGTTTGAATTCAGGTCCTCACGCATGCCGGGCAAGCGCTCCAACCCCTGAGCCGCCTCTCCAGCCCCTCTGTTTTAGCTGTTCTCCAAACCTAAAGTTCATTCCCAAATCTAAAAGTTCATTTAGGAAACATGCATGTAACTTCCTGGGCCTTTCAGAGGTCTGTTTTGGTGCCAGGACCCAATGTCTTTGTTCAGTTCTGTTGGTTTACAGCCTGCGACTGAGCGTAATCCCATTTGGAGAAAACATCCAAAGTCTAAACTTGACATCTGTTTGTCCAGGGAGCTCTGGCCAGGTGACCTCCTGCCTCCCCTCCTCTTGCTGCACCCGCAGTTCAACGGCTGCCCATTCCTTCCTAATTCTTGAGTCCGACTGCTAGGGCTGGAAAGCCCCATGCAGATTGATTAACCTGAAACTGCTTTATGGTTGGGGAAACTGGGAAGGAAGGAGGACAGGGCCGCCCGGCTGGCCACATGCCCAGCTGACTCTCTGCAGCTGAGAGTGGGGAGCGCCAGGCTTTCTCCACACCAGGCATCCCTAGCCCTGTTTGGGCCAAGATAGGTTCAGATCCACACAGGTGCCCTGGAGTGGCAGTGACTCACCTGGGGACCTGGTAAGGACAAGGCTTCACAGGACTCTGACCAGAGAACAGGCTGTGGAGCGGAGGGTGCTTCTCTGACCTATGTCGGTGGTTTCCCTTCACAGGTGAATCCCACCTGCTCTAGAAGCTCCAGGAAGAGGCGGGGCCTAAAGTGAGCAAAAGGCTTCTACAGGAAGGGGCCAGGGAGGACTCTGCAGAGCCTGAGTGTGCAAAGAGGAGCTGGGCTCCCTGATCTGCACGGGGGACACAGCTCTGGGGACATAGTCGAGGTTGCCAGAGAACACCCTTAGCCTTCCCGGGACCTGGAGAGTGGGCCCCGGGCTGAGTGGGCTGTGTGCACTTCTCTGCCCTCTGGCCTGGGAGGCAGAGGTGCACCTCACCGGGCTTCGGTACTGTCTCTGTCCCAGGCACGATCATCGTCCTTCCTGATGGTGGCTCCCTGAGGACTGGCCCTTGACTCCCTGACCTCTGCCTGCCCAGGACAAGACCTGGCGTGGATGCTGGAAAGCGAGCCCAGCAGTTCCAAGCAGGTTTTGCTGCGTCCACCTCTCTTACACCCTCCTTCCGAGTCTGGTCCATGGATGTCCCTTGCATCTGAAAAGACCTGGGGACACAACTGGAAGTAAGCTCAAGGCTCGCCTGGGGTCTCCATCTGAGCCAACTGTGAAGATTCCAATGGGAGTGGAAGGCTGGAGCAGCGGCCAGGAGGCCAGGCCTCACCGGAAGAGGAGGAGCTTGCTGATGCTGCTCACTGGTCAGAGTGGTCACTCAGATGGGGTGCTCATGATAAGTGCTTCGCTAGATTCTGGGGGCACTTGTGTGCAGCTCACAGGCTGCTCAGAAATCTGGTGGGGCACACCTGTAATGGCAGGGAGGCTGAGGCAGGAGGATTGCAAGTTCAAAGCCAGCCTTAGCAACTCAGTGAGACCCTGTCGCAAAATAAAATATAAAAGGGGCTGGGATGGGGCTCAGTGGTAAAGTACCTCTGGGTTCAATCCCCAGGCCAAAGTGGAAGAAGAAGACAGCGGCACACTCACTGACTAACAATTGTGCCATAGACTTGCGGTTTGTCCCTCCCTCCAGCACCCTTTGTCCCCTTGCCCCTTCCTAACAGTACTAGGAATTTCCTAGCCTTGTTATTTGGTCAGAAATGGCCCCATTCTGGGGTTGGGGATTTAACTCAGTGGCAGAGCGCTTGCCTAGCATGTGCAAGGCCCTGAGTTCGGTCCTCAGCCCTGAGGGGAAAAAAAAAAAAGAAAAGAAAAAAGAAATGGCCCCATTCCAGGAGTGGGGCCTCGCTGGCTTAAGCAAGCCAGAAAAATCTCATTTTCTAGACTCTAGAAATTGGTTCAGAAAGGACAACATGGCCCAATCAGAGCTAATGAGTCTCAATTCTGGATCTTTTATTCAAGACAACTTGGAGTTAAACTGTTTCTTGCTAATTATGAATGAGAAAAGCAAGAAGTGCCAGGAATTTCTGGCAGCTACCTTGGACACATCATAGAAGGCGGAGCCAAGAGACTGAAAGAGCATGCATCCTTGGTAATCGCTGCTGGATCAAGCCTTGCCTGAAGCTATCCCTACTGCTAGGCTTTAAGGTTATGTAAGCCCCATAAATATAGTCACACACAACCAAAAATATCCTTTATAATGGTAACGATAATTACTTAACAATGATTAAGCATATAATAACTACCTAAATACGACTTAGGAGATAAAATCTTACAAAGTATGAAGTCTGTATTTGGAGATAATTAAACAGACTCAGTAGTGAAAAGTCCAGCAAATTGCTGGTGTAGTTCGAGCTTAGCTATTTGGCACACTGTTAAACTAAGGCCCGGAGAAGTCATGAGACTTGTTCAAGTTTTTATAGTTGCTTACTAAGGCTTCCTGACTCTCAGCCCACTAATTCTGGATATTAAATGACAATTGATTTCTCAGTGAAATCACCCTTCCATGTTTTTCTGTCTTTTCTTTATGCTTTTTTTCCAAGAGGCAGAGGAGTGTGGCAATAATTCTCTTCATTCCAAATGGGGAGGCAGAAGCGCAGAGAGGCCAAGAGACCTACTGAAGGTCACACAGCAAAGCAGTGACAGACTGATCCTGGATGCCCAAGGTCCTGAATGTTATTTGGGGTTTACTCCCTCCACCTCACCCCTATTCTACATGTAAACTTTTTAAAAAATATTTTTTAAAGAGAGAGTGACAATGAGAGAGAGAGAGAGAGAGAATCAATTTATCAATTTTATTTAGTTTTTCATGTGGCCTTCCTTGCTCCGAGACTTCATTGTGTACGTGGTGCTGGGGTTTGAACTCGCCTACATGCCAGGCAAGCGCTGTAACTGCTGAGCCACCGCTCCAGTCCAATTTTTTTTTTTTATGAGAGAGAGAGAGAGAGAGAGAGAGAGAATTTTAATTTTTCATTGGTTTTTGTTTTTCCAGCACATGGTTGTGTATGTGGTGATGGGGATCAAACCTGGGTCCTTGTGCATGCCAGGCAAGTGAGTGCCTTACCGCTGAGCCACAGCTCCAGCCCTATGTGCAAACTTTTTAATACAATCTCTGGGATTAGACTGATCTAAAATAAGATAAATTTTCTCAATACATCTTCTATATCTTATAAAAATAATGAAATAGCTGGGTGTGGTGGCACATGCCTGTAATCTCAGCAGCTTGGGAAGCCAAGGTGGGAAGACCACAAGTTCAAAGTCAGCCTCAGCAACTTAGCAAGGCCCTAAGCAACTTACTGAGACCCTGTCTCAAAATAAAAAATAAAAAAGGGCTGGGGATGTTGCTTAGTGGTTAAGTGACTCTGGGTTCAATCCCTGGTACTGGGGGTAGAGAGTGAAAAAAAAAAAAGAGAAAGTTTACATGTAAAAAACATTCATTATTTTGATTGTTTTCTATTTAATAAGCAAAGTCTATTAAATTTTATGCAGAAAAGCAAAATTTATAGGCAAATGAATTAAAAATAATTCGTCAGGCTTGATTTAAGAACTGAAAGTATGCTGAAATTATCGTTATAGATTGAAGCCTTACATGCATCAAAATTTTAACAAATGGCTCAGTTGCTTTTTAATACATGGGGGTTTAGGATTCTTGCGTTCTGTGCTTCATTTCTGTGACTTGCTTGGTTACTTTAAAAACAAATTTTGTGCCTTGTTTCTAAACGGAGAGATAAGAGAGAAGACACCACTTCCTCAAATAACCCATTACAGTCAGGAATAGCTGTGATTTTCAAAGGATGAAAAGCCAGAGTGCCTGTATTTTCTCTTTTTTCTCTCCAGTTTTGAAGTAGTAGAGACATCTTGATGTTCTACATAAGATTAAAAAAACCCAGGTGATACATTTACAATGTGAAGGTGTGAAAGGTGCAGGTGCGTTCAGAGCAGAAACCAGGGTCTTCGAGGCCTTTTCTCTGGGGACACTCAGATTTGCAGTTTCTCCTGTATCTCTCCAGGAAGGCTCTATGTGTCTGTGAGCAAAGCTTTGCACCTACACACTCGTCTTTGTTTCTCTCTGCTTTTATTGTGTTTATTGTTTGTTATTCTTATATTTTGTGGTGCTGGGGATGAAACCCAGGATCGTGTGCTGCTTAGCAGGTGCTATACCACTGAGCTACACCCCCAGCCCAGTTTCTCTGTATTTTTATACAAACGAGGTCCTCCCTACAACCATCGGTACTTTGCTTTTCTCATTTGAGAGTGATTTGAGATCACTCTAATCAGTCCACATTACCCTGTCCCAATTCTGTTGTCGGTTTGAAAACTATTCTGTCCTAAGGATGTGCCGTGACATTTTTAGGCAGTGGGGGACTGATAGACAACTAGGTTGTCTTGATCTTCAGCGGCTACAGGCTGTACCATGATGCATTTCCCCCCTCCACAAATCGCTTTGCAAGTGCACCAATGCGTAGTAGGTGTGTCAGTGAGCTTTCCATCACTGTGACAAAGTGCCTGAGATAAATCAACTTATAAGGAGGAAAGGTTTATTTTGACTCACAGTTTCAGAGGGTCCAATCTGTGGTCACTTGGCAATGTGGACAGGCAGGATTGTGCAGGAACTGCTCACTTTGTCGCAGCCAGGAAGCAAAGAGGGAGAGGAAAGGGGGTCAGGGTCCCATTGCTCTTCCAGAGCGTGCCCCATGACCTCACTTCCTTCCCCTAGGCCCTGCCTCCTAAAGGTTCTCCCACCTGCCAATAGTGACACGGGTTGAAGTCCAAGCTTTTAACATAGGGGAGTCATTTCAGAGCCAAACGACCGCAGTAGGATAAATTCCTCTTGCTCAGTCAAGTTTGCTAGTTCTGTGATGATTAAGTGCCACAACTGGGTGACTTGAGCAGTGAAAACCTGTTGTCTTGTGGCTCTGGAGCTAAGTCCAAGATCAAGGAGTCTGCAGAGCTGGTTCCTTCCCACGGCTGGGAGGGCGGCTCTGCCCCTGTCTCTCCATAGTTGCTGGAGGTTTGCTGGCCACCCCTGGCGCTCTTGGCTTGCGGCTGCGTCACACAGCCTTTGCCTTGCTCTTCTCATGTGTCCTTCCTGTGTGACTGTGTCCACATTTCCCCTTTTTATAAAAAGACAGCAGTTATATTGATTTAGGGGCCTGCTCCCCTCCAGTAGGACACCATCATAAGTAATGGCATCCACAAAGGCCCTGCTACCAAATTAGAGCAGGTGCGCACACCTGGAGGGCCTGGGGGTCAGGATTTCTTTCTTTCTTTTCTTCCTTCTCCTCCTCCTTTTTTTTTTTTTTTTTTTGGTACTGGGATTGGACCCAGGGGTGTGTATCTACCACTGAGCTACACACGCAGTCCTTTCTACTTTTTTGTTTTATGACAGGGCCTTGCTAAGTTGCCCACACTGGCCTTGAACTTGCTATCCGTGTGCCTCAGTTTCCCAAGTAGCTGGGATTACTGACATGCACCAAGTGTGCCCAGTTCATGGATTAGGATGGTGACATTAATTTGGTCATGGTGGTACCGGCAGGGGGAATAGGATTCAACCCACAGTGAAAAGTATATGAGCTACAGCCTAATACTTTTTTAGAGATATTGTGGGTAAGGGAAGGGAGGGATACGGGTGGGAAATTGGGGGGCACTCCTGGGGGGTAAATCTAGTATCCAGAAACTATACACTTTTTATATTATTTTGTTAAAAATTTGTATGGTTGTTCAAAAATGAAAATAAAGTATATGAGCATTTACATGTGTTATTTATCTATTTTTTGCAGTACTGAGGATTGAACCCAGGGCCTCACACACTAGGTGAGTGCTCGACCTCTGAGCCATGCTCCCAGCTTGGCATTTACTTTCGAGAAAAATATTGCTAAATTACTCTTCATAGAAATTGTGCCATTCAGGGCTGGAGCAGTCACTCAGCACTTATGGTGCTTGCCTGGCATGCATGAGGATACAAGTTCAAACCCTAGCACCATGTGCACAACAAAGTGTTAGAGGAAAGAAAGTCACATGAAAAGCTAAATAAAAATTGATGCTCTCTTTCTCTCTCTCTCTCTCACTGTCCCTCTCTCTCTTAGAAAAAAGAAAGAAAGAAAGAAAAAGAAATTGTGCCATTCAAAGTATAGAAGAATCAAGAGACTGGGGTGTGGGTGGTGTGGACCTGATTCTGGTTTAAGAACAAATGCATATCATATTGTTACTTTGTACAATTACTCAACTCCTTAATTAAAAAAAAAAAAAAGAAAACAAAAAGAAATTGTGCCATTTCTTCCCGTGAGCAATGATGAAATTAGTCTGTCACGGGAACACAGCCAGGCCAACGCAGTGGGCCACCAGACCTTTTGACTTCTGCCAGTCTAGTAGGAGAAAAGTGGGGTCCTATTACCCTTCATTGCTGCTGTCTCTTTTTTATTATTTTTTAGGAAAGGGGACAGTGTGCGAGAGAGAAGCAATTTTTATTTTTATTTAGTTTTTCGTGTGACCTTCATTGCTTAGACACTTTGTCCTATGTGTGGTGCTGGGGTTTGAACCTGCGTCCTTGCGCATGCCAGGCAAGCGCTGTAACCACTGAGTCACTGCTCCAGGCCTGTTGCAGTCTCTTCTAAGTGAGATCTTCATGGTGTAAGGCCCACGTGCATTGTTTTTGTGGTCAGTTGTTTATATGCCTGAGCTATTTTTCTGATGAACGATTGGCCTTTTGTCCTATTTGATTTGGAGGTGCTCTTTAAGGACAAGGGAAATTAGCTCTTTGTGATCTTTTTCAAATATTCTCTTTTCCTGTTCGTCGATTGTTATTTGACTTTGGATATTAATTTCTTTTTTTTCCTTCTTTTTTAACTAGGGAAAATGTTTACTTAGATCATTTTCTTTTAAGAAATTGGGTTTTCTGTGATTTTAAGATTATGACACAGTATTTTCTCATTTTTTTCTCACACGTTCATGGTTCCCATGCATAGTTTTTTCGCGCCATTGAAATGCATTTTGGCCTAAGGTGTAAGGAAGAGCCCCAATTTAATAATCCTGGTGGATGGATACTTATTATTCCTAGCAGCATTTATCAGCCAAAGTATAAGAACTATAATCGGATATTAGCAGTGAATAGACGGGGGTGGGGGGATATTTACAGAGCTATTTTTATTTTTAAAAAAAATCTTTCCTGATGAACTTGTATTTCAGCATCAATGTTGTTTCGAATTTTTGTCTTTAATCAGTAATCCTTTATGGGCATAGACTACACACTTGTTATTATAATAAAAATAATTTAGAACTATTTAGTAAGCAGAACTCCCCCAGGGGCTGGCAGTGTTCCATTGAGTGCTAAAAGGATGGAAGAGTGGGAATCCCCATTTGACAAGCACCCAGTCCCTCCAACTGCTCCACTTAAAAAAATTAACATGCAAGTGTTTATAAATTGGTTAAAATATAGAAATGGAAACAGATACTGGTTACTCTTTCCAGCTGCATTTAGAAACACGAATCCCCAGGAGGTCCAGGAAGTCCTTGGGCTTCATGGGAGGAGGGTCAGGAATTTGCCACATTCTAACCCTTCCTGCCAATTTTCTCCTCAGTTATTATAAAAGGAATAATGACTAAAATAATAATAGGGGAAGAATAATCGTAGGGTCTAAAACTTATGCAAACTAGGGTCGGGGGCTCTGAGAAATTACAAAGACAGAGCTGGGGTGTAGCTCAGTGGTAGAGCGCCTGCCTGCAAGAGCCTCTGGGGCTGATCCCCAGCACTGGAAAGAAAAAAGTTACAAATAACCTTTATTCCCCCCCTTTTGGTACTAGGGATTTAACCCAGGGGTGCTTAATCACTGAGCCACATCCCATCCCTTTTTATATTTTATTTTTAAGATAGGCTCTTACTAAGCTGCTTAGGGACTCACTAAGTTGCTATGGCCAGGCTTTGAAATTGTGATCCTTCTGCCTCAGCCTCCTGAGTGCACCCAGCAAGAAGTGAAGCACTGGCTCTGTAGAATTCAGGAAGGGACATGGAGGTTGAACTTGGCCAGCTACTTGCACCACCAGTGATAAGAGCGTCAGCTCTGTGGGGCTCTTGGTTGGGAATAGGGAAGGAGGTGGTGTGTCTCAGTGCCTGGCACCTGTTGGATCTGACTCCCAGACAAGAAACCTCACTTTCTTTACATACAACCTGTCTCATGTTGTGACACCAAGCCCCCAATTTCACTGAGCTGGCAAACACCCTCTCTTCAGTCGCTGTGAAGTGGTTTTTATTTTTTTATTTTTTAAAGTAGAGAGAGGGGCAGTGTGTCGGGGAGAGAGAATCAATTTTATTTAGTTTTCCATCTGGATTTCATTGCTTCCACACTTAGTTATGTACGTGGTGCTGGGGTTCGAACCCGGGTCCTTGCGCATGCCAGGCAAGTGCTGCAACCCCTGAGCCACTGCCCCAGCCCCCACTGTGAAGTTTTCAATCCACCTTGCTCTGAAGCAATCAAGGCAGGGGTGAGCATACAGGTCCATTTTTCTTTGATCTTCATTTTTCTTTGATCATTGGCTCATATGGGTCACAAAAAGGCACCTGGTGTCCCTTTTTTTTTCTTATGTTTTTTTGCAGTACTGAGGATTGAACCCAGGGGTGCTTTACCATAGAGCTACATCCCCAGACTTTTTTACATTTTTAGTTTTGAGACAAGGTCTCACTAAATTGCTGACGCTGGGCTTGAACGTGTGATCCTCCTGCCTTAACCTCTAAAGTAGTTGGGATTACAGGCATGTGCCACCATGCCTGGCTTGGTGTCCCTTTCTGAAGGTCTCCGCCAACCTTCATCTCTCTCCTGCTTCTCAGCTGTGCACAGAACTTGGAAGTCTTAGGAGCTGGAAGAGGGCTGCTGGCTGCTGGTAAAGAGGTCTGCACCCAGGGTTCTATTCTAGGCCATGCCAGAGGTCCTGCTGTCTGAGGAGGGGAAATGAGCCACGGTGGCTGAAAGCATCATGTTATCTGCCAGACAGAATTTTGTTCAAACCCTGCAAAATCTTGTTTTTCTATCTGCAGAATGAGGAAGAGACAGTACCTCCCTCAAAGAATTAATATGAAGAATTAAATGTCACAATGTTTGAGGGCTGGAGTGGTGGCTCAGTGGTTGGGGCGCTTGCCTGGCATGCACAAGGATGCGAGTTCAAATCCCAGCACCACGTACACAATGAAGGATCAGAGCAACAAAAGCCACATGAAAAACTAAATAAACCAATTCTCTTTTTCTGTCTCACTGTCCCTCCCTCTTTAAAAATATGTTTTAAAAAGTCACAATGTTTGCAAGGAGCACGGCATAGTGTCCCACATACGATACAGAGATCTGTTTACTTAGGTGTTCACTACACGCTTGTCTATTACCAAATGAGGAAACCAACGTCTCAGGCACACTGGCTGGCAGGAGTGTAGTCCCCATCCAACATTCCTGTCAATAGCTGAGGTAAAGCCACAGAAAGCATACTTATACAATTTTCACATGACTCAAAACTAAAAGCAGGGGCTGTTTTGATTTTTTTCCTGGTATGTGGTACCCAGGGGGGACACTCCACCACTGACCTACATTCCTAGCCTTTTATTTCAGATAGGGTCTTGCTAAATTGCTCATGCTGGCCTTAAGCTTGTGATTCTCCTTTCTCAGCTTTTCCAGTAACTGGGATTACAGGTGTGCACCACCACACCTGGCTGGTATTTTATTTATTTTTTATTTTTAGAGAGAGGGAGAAAGTGAGGTGGATAGACAGAATCAGTTTTATTTATTTTTCCATCTGGCCTTTGTTTCTCTGACACTTAGCTGTGTATGTGGTGCTGGGGTTTGAACCTGGGTCCTTGCACATGTCAGGCAAGCGCTCCAACCGCTGAGCCATTGCTCCAGCCCAGGAACTGGTCTTTTATTTTTAATTTTATTTTATTTTTAAAGAGAGAGGGATAGTGAGAGAGACAGAGAACGAGAGAAACAACTTTATTTATTTTTTTGCGTGGCCTTAGTTGCTCCAACACTTAGTTGTGTACGTGGTGCTGGGGTTCGAACCCGGGTCCTCGTGCTTGCCAGGCAAGCGCCGAAACCACTGAGCCACTACTCCAGCCCAGGAACTGGTCTTTTAAATGACCAAAGAAGGTCTCAAAAGCACCCAAAGCAGATGCAATGACAGACTAACCCCTCCTGAAGAAAATAGGGATGGATGCACAGTTTAAAGATTTTGCATGAAAAGGTTTTGTATGAGCAGGTGAGGTGCACAGGCCTGTAATCCCAGTGGCTTGGGAGGCTGAGGCAGAGCGATTGCAAATTCAAAGCCAGCCTCAGCAGTTTAGCTAGGCCCTAAGCAATTTAGTGAGACCCTGTCTCAAAATAAAAAATAAAAAGGGCTGGGGATGTGGCTCAGTGGTTAAGTACCCCTGGGCTCAATCTCTAGTACCAAAAAAAAAAAAATTTGTATGAATGATGATGAATGTTCAATGTAGTCCTGTATTACTGCTCCAAACTAATGTGATCTCAGGTTTAATCTGTAGCTTCTGTACAAGTCTAGGGTGAAGGATGACGGAGGTGATAGCTGGAGCATTGTGCTCTCCCAACTGAACACAACCTAGAGGCAGGGAGAGGACACAGCCCAGTTTTTGGAGGGTGAAGAAAGGGTGCACAGGAATTGGGGACACAACTTATAGAGGAGAAGGCTCAAGAAGGGTAGTGGCAGAATGCCTGGCTCCACTGTCACCCATGGAGATGACAAGGGACTGAGAACCAGTTATGGCTGTCAGAACTGTCTCCCAGTGAAAAGGGTTATGATCATGCAGGCAGCACTCTGTCACCAATGGTGCACAGTGGAGAGGGAACTGGGTTCCTGTTTCCAGTTCTCAGATGATCTCACCAGAAAGGCTAGACCCTATTGATAAAATCCTGTGGGCTGAACTGGAGCGGTGGCTCAGTGGTTACAGCGCTTGCCTGGCATGCACAAGGACGTGGGTTCAAACTCCAGCACCAGGTACACAACGAAGTGTTGGAGCAAGGAAATTCACATGGAAAAACTAAATAAAATTGATTCTCACTCTCTCACTGTCCCTCTCTCTTAAAAAAACAAAAAACAAAAAAACCACTTTTAACAAATTCAGAGCAGCAGGTTCTTGGCCAGGGGAAAGATTCCACTTAGCAAGAGATGTTATTCCTTCGAAGGAGGAGAAGCTAGTTCATGAGAGAATTTGGAGGGAGCTTTTGTTCTGCGGGGGCAACATCTGGATGTGAATGCGCGCATGCTGAAAGGAGATTTCGTGAGTTTTCAAAAGGAGACGCTGGGCGACTGCCAAGGGCCCTCGTGTCCGCAGGCTCCTGCGCCCCGCGCACGCAGTCACTGTCACTTTGAAAGACCTGTCACCATCCTCTGTCCTTCGTCCGCCTCCGGGAATTTGGGACCTGAATTCATTATAAAAACATTTGTGATTTCAGGAGCTCTTTTTTATTAAAAAGATCCCACGGCTTGGAGAGGAGAAAGGAGCCAGGCCAAGGCCGCGGGCGCAGCCGCCCCGCTGCGGGTTCAGGGAGAGCGCGGCCACCTGCGTGCGGTGGGGACGGACTCTGGGCCCCTAGGGGCCAATCCCTGCTCCGCCAGTCGGCTCTGCGGCGACCGGGGGAAGTTGTGTAACCTCGAGGCCCGCGACGCCCTTTCCTGGAGCCCGGGGCTGGAGCAAAGCCCCTGGGCCTTGACATCAGAGGTGACGCGGGTCTTCGCAGGCGACGATGACTCGGCGGAGAACTGGCCACTCCCTTTCCCGCGTCTGGCTGCACGGGTGGGTCCCCTCCCACTAGGTGGCTTGGTTCCTCCAACCGCTTTCCCCATGCCCCGCATTGGGAGGGGCCTGAGCACCCGACGGACCCTCACAGGCTTAGGACCCTCATTTGCTTCTGGGTGACGGGCCAGGTCCTCAGATAAAGCGTCCCAGGGCTGGCCTGTGGCGCTCCCTCCTGGTGACTGCAGGGAGGAGACTATCGTGAGGAAAAGGAAGTCCTTCCTAGGGTCTATCCTCCGGCTCTGGGGTCCTTGGAGAGTGGTAGGCAGCTGAAGGTAGCTGTTTTCCCTCCGCCATAGAACATAAACTCCTGTGGAGTCCAGGCTGTTATTTTATTTTATGTCTGGGTTAGGCCATCCTGAGGCCCAAATGGAGGGGACCACCTGGAATGAGCCCTAGGCAGGATTTCTATGTGCAAGGGCCCTGTGGAGAGTAGGCCTGGGGACCGCGAGGGTGGGGTGCATGAGTGGGGGCTCTTACCCAGATGTGGGAAGGGCTTGGGGCAGGGGATAGGCGAAGGATGTGGGTTAGGGGATTGTGGAGGAAAAAGTGAGGGTGAGGAGCTTGGGCTTGAAGGACAGGTTCAGTGGTCCCCAGCCTGGGTCCCTGGAGTGGGCTTGAGCCCCTGCGCAGCCCTGCCCCCTGGGACTCATACATCTGCACTCCACCAACGTTGGTGAAGGGCCTTTCTCACAGGAAAAGAGAAAGCAAGAGGGTTTCGAGTGAAACCTGAGGCAGAAGGTCTCAATATTGAGGAACATCTGACATCTGTCCTCAGACAGAGGAGCAGAGAAGGGACCTTCCCATTTGGAGAGTCAGGGGAAGAGGGGTTTCGGAGGTGAGATGGTCCCCTGAAGCTGACTGTCCAGAGGTGCCAGTAGCTAGAGGGTAGTCCTCGGGTTCCTGGGCCTCATGTGAGGTTGGTGGTGGCTGTGGCCTTTGGGGATGGTGAGGAAGGCCAGGGGGAGACACTGAATCCCAAAGCCATTGCTGACCAAAACTGCCCTGCCTGGTGAACTCAGCAGCTTCCTCCCAGCTCAGCTTGCCTCGTCTGCATATTTCCTGGCCCCTTTGGGGGCCTTGCAACTCCTGTCCTCCCCTCTGTGTGCTCCTATGGGCCTTTTTGTTTTGTATCAGGGATTAAACCTAGAAGTGTTTAACCACTGAGCCACATCCCCAGACCTTTTTATATTTTTTATTTGAGACAGGGTGTCACTAAGTTGCTTAGGGCCTTGCTAAGATGCAGAGGCTGGCTTTGATCTTGAGATCCTCCAGCCTCAGTCTCCCAAGCCGCTGGGCTCACAGTCGTGAGGCCCTCCTACAGGCCTTCTTGCTCCCTTCCCTCTTGGTGGCCCCTGGGTAGGTCCTCCCCTCCAGGCTGTGCTCTCTGTGCGTGCTGAGGCCTGTCACTCCGTTCTGACTCTGTGCCCAGCAACTTCTGCACAGCCGGCAGCCTCATGACGTGGACTGACTTGGGCAGGGGCTCCAGGTCTTCCTTGGGCCAGCTCCACTTGGCTTGAGAAAGGACTGGGCAGGTTCAGGAAGAGAGGAAGCCACAGGGCCCCATGCTTGATTGATAGGTGGCCTGGAGAGTGCACCCTCTCATTCTCACTTCCCAGAGGGGTTGCTCCTGGTCCCATTCAGATTCCCTCCTCACCTGTGGAGGTTCCTAGGGCTTACTCTTTGTTGGCTCTGGCTTCCTACACAACACCCCCACCCCGTGGTGTCCCTACTTCCTCTGCCCAGGCTCTGATGTCCACATCAGGCCATCCCCCATGTGTGGATGCCCCTCACCCTGCTTGTACTGGCACCCTGGCCTAGGTTGCCTCCCCAGCCCCCTCCTCACTGTTCCATGACGCCGGTCTCTGGTCCTCCATGGTCCCCCACCCCTGTGAAGATGTTTTCCTTTGCTTTAGGACTAGATTGTGCAGAAAGAAGAAAAGAGAGGAGACACAGAGCAGTGGTTTTGAAAAAAAAAACAACAAAAAACCTAACAGTGGAAATTTTTGTATGAGCAAAAATTCTTGGACAGAAAGTATAAAATAGAGCGATCTGGATGAAGGGAGAGAGAGAGAGAGGAGGTGAGGGTGAGGAGAAGGGTGGGGAGAGAGAGGCTTGCACCTGGACCCCACCAGCTTGGCCCCTCTGAATTGACTTCTGTCAGTGAACCTAGGGCACCCTTGGTGCACAATTTGGGAAGCTCTGGAGAATTCTGCCCAGGATGAGTTGAGTGCTGAGTTGCAGCATCTAGATGTCTTCTCTTGAGCTCTTTGAGGAGTCAGCGCCTGCAGTCTGCCACATGGGTTAGGTGGACCTCTAGGGCCTCGGTAATCCCTGGTGGAGGAGAGGAGGGTCAGGGCCCTGAGCCGGTGCTGAGGGGATCCTTCCAAGCCTGTGGGAAGTGGATCAGGTGCTGCAGGACAGAGGCTGGGAGTTAGACTTCCACCTGGGAGGGGCCGGGAAGACAGGCTTCCTTCCCCCATGCCACCAGTGCATTCCGGCGTGTGACCCTCTGTCCACTAGGAGGTGACCTCCAGAAGCAGGACCTGAGGATTCTGCTTTGGTGGCAGATATAGACGTCACTGACCTCTTGATACTGTGCACAGCACTCTCCAGTTTACAAAGCACATCCACGTCCATTGCTTGCTGTGATTCCGTCTGGTGACATAGACCTTTACTTGATTCCCTCGGTAGACAAGAGGAAGTTAAGGATCAGAGGTTGTGTAAATCGCCCACAGTGGAGGCCTGGGAACCCAAGAGACTTGAAATCCCTGCTCGTACCCCACTCCCTCAGGGCCTTTCCCCACCCCATCTCTTTATAATGCAAATCCAGGTAATAAGCTTCCCAGCCCTTGCTGAGGGGATCTTTTGGAATAGGATCCCCATTTGATTCCTCTTCCTGGTGAGGATATCTTTAAGAAGGAGAGGGAGCATCATTAATACCTTGAAGCAACAGCTGAGAATGCCAAGGTGAGATCATCTATTTTTTTATTTTTTGATACTAGGAATTGAACCCAGGGCCGCTTAACTACTGAGTCACATCCCCAGCTCTTTAATTTTTTTGAGTCAGGGCCTTGCTGAGTTGCTGAGGCTGGCTTTGAACCTGCGATCCTCCTGCTTCAGGCTCCTGAGCCCCTGGGATTACAAGCATGTGCCACAGCCCCTGGCTGAGGCCACCCTATTAACGAACCCCTGTCCCATCAGCTGCAGACCCCAAGAGCCACTCCTGGCTGCTGGAGCGTCTGCTGATGCAGAGCAGCGGCCACCACTGGGTATTTAGCTGTGCCCAGCACTCTACAGGGCTTGGTTTTTCTATCTTCACGACAACAGGTGGTTGATGGCTAATGATTCCCATTTTATTGACTGTGAGACTGAGGTCCAGAAGCAAATTGCTCGAGAACACACAGTGGTAAGTGTTGGAGCTGCGATTTGAATGCAAGGTCGTTAGCTTCTCTTGAAAGGGGCATAAGAAAATTATGTAACAATCGGTTTGAACCACAAGAATCTGCACCTCCAAATTGTGGGGGCCTCCCCAAGCTGGGCACCAGCTCTCCCCTCAGTTTCTCTTAGCTGCCTTTAATGCTGGGACACCATTAAAAGGAACTTTGAATAACCCTGGGGCAGGAGGAATGTGTTGGGAGTATGGCGTGGAAGCAGGATGGGACTGGCAAAAGCTAAGTGTTATGCACCTACTGCATACTAGGCTGTTTTGTTTTCAAGTCTTTTTTTGTTTTTGTTTTTGTTTTAAAGAAGAAGGTTGAATTTTTTTTTCTTTTTTTTTTTAGGGCTGAGGATCAAGGAACTCTTGCTAGGCAAGCGCTCTGCCACTGAGCTAAATCCCCAACTCCTTCTTCTTTTTCTTCTTCTTTTTTTTTTAAGGAGAGGACAGAGAGAGAGATAGAGATGGAGAATGGCCTTCGTTGCCCTGACAGTTGTGTACGTGGAGCTGAGGTTTGAACCTGTGTACTCTCACATGCCAGGCAAGCGAGCCACTGCTCCAGCCCCTTGTTTTCAAGTCTTAATCTATGTAATGCTCCCAACAACCTGTTAGCTAAGTACTACTATTATTCCCTTTTAATAAGTGAGCAGAATTTGTCCACCATGACCCAAGTGGCCTAGCTTCCTAGCCAGCAAGCTTAATCATGGTGAGTGGCCTTGGGGAAGGAGGGTGCTCCTGGTACAGGGGGACCCCCCACACCCCCTGCAGGCTCTGTAACGGGCCAGTTTCCAGTGGGGGGAGTCCAGGGTCCAGCCATCTGGGGGTCCCCACTGAGACTGTACCTGGACTTCCTGCTCTGTGTCTCTGCAGGAGGCTCAGGGAGGGCCAAGGTGGAAGTTGGTCCCCTCCACCCTCTGTGGCAGCTCAATTTCATTCATTTTCTTTAAATGCTTCTCGCTCTGTTTTTAAATCTAATTTTTCAGCTTCTTTTTTATCTTCACTCAAGTTGCTTTAATGAAACGAAAATGTGTCTGTTTCCCTCTGCTGGAGCTGCCCAGGGAATTTCAATATAAAACAAACAAGTTGGCTTTTAAAATTAAAATTTTATGGGTGGCATTTCCTCATTTAATGGGAGGCACAGAAGGCTGGAGTAAAACCAATTAACACGGGGTTGGGACTTGGTGTTCAGCAAAATTAGGCGACGGGAGCATGGTGAGTTAGAGTGGAGGAGACGTGCAGGAGGGGGCTGTGGAGGCCCCCAGCGCGGGTGCACCCAGGTCCGGCACTGGCCCTTGCAGACATGCTGGCCTCAGCTCCCTGGCCTGACCTTGCTCTCGGGAGCCCTGCCCAGGTGTCGTGTGCACACTCTCCCTGCACATTCCCGTGGCCGGTCATTGTTGGGGTGGGGGAGGGGTGGCTGTTTTGGAGCTCTAGGGTCCTGGATGCTGGGTCAGGGGAAGCACCCGAAAGGATCCAAGGCCTCTGCAAAGAGCAGAACTCACTCCGTCGGTGAGTTAGTGCCTGGCACAACATGAGTCCCAGCTGTGGAGGCCGGGCTCCATTCTCAGCGACAGCTATGCCCCAGGACCAGACAGGGTCAGGAGTGCTGCAGGTGCACATCCCTGCTGCCTGCAAGAATGACCTCACCTGGGCAGGCAAGGTTAAAGGTACAGCCGCTCTGCTGGGATCCCTCAGGGAGCCCAACACCCAGTGCAGGAGGGGCTTGGGCAAGAACGGGAGTGGGGGGGAGGTCTGAGGAGGGAGGGACCTCCTGGGTGCATCCGCAAGGGCAGAGTGCACAGCGCTAGTGGAGAGGGGGTCCTGATGGAGGGGAGAGGCAGGTGTGGCTGAATCTGGCCAGAAAGAAGGCTGTGGAGTCTGGAGCAGCTTGGGAAAGGTGGGAGGAGGAGCCTCGGCTTCACCTTGAGAACGCTGGGGACTCCCTGGAGGTTCCAGAGCAGGCGGATGGGCTCAGAGGAGGCTGATTCTGGAGGCTGGAGGGAGGGAGAGGAAGGGTTAGCCAGATGTGGTGGCATTGGTCCAGCTGAGCTGAAGACCCACCTGCAGCTGCTAGAGGAGGGGAGAGAAGGTGTGGGTGATGTGGGACCCTTCCCTGAGCAGGGGACTTGGAGGAGGAGCAGGTGAGAAACCCAAGGGTACAGCTGAGGCAATATCACCAGACGTGGCAACAGTCCAAAGACATGGCTGTGCTGAAGACACAAGGAGCTGGTCTCAGAATGACGACCATAGCTGGATCCCTAAATACAGGAGGGGTATGGGCTCAACTCCGCAGGGAGCGCCAGGGAAACAGGCTCCACTTGGGGCAAAGGGCTCAGGCCACCCTATCTGTTCTTTGCTCTCCTCCTTCCCCACTGGGACAGTCCTCTCCCTGCCCTTTCTGTCCCCTGCGCTCTGATTCTATGGAGAAGTCCCCTCTGTCACTAGAACCCCCATAAAATGCAGGAGGCCCAGTTTCCCACCGTCTGTCAGGAAATTGAGCTGGTCACCATGGACACCTTTAGCATCCTTGGTCTATACCAGTCAGACCTTCAACCCAGGGTCCTGAAAGCCACAGACTGATCTCTAGAAGGCCCTGGCAGTGGGTGCAGGTTCAGTCTCGGGGCGGGGGGGAGTGGAGGGCGTCTGTGGCGACTTCAGAGGAAGGGCTTCCTGATGCAGATCTACGTCTGCATTCCATTGAAGCACCCGGCGCTCCCCACCGAGGCTTGGGAGAGCATCCAGGTGAGGGTCTCTGTTAGCTCAAGATGAATCTCTTTGAGGCTTGTGTGAATGCCTAAAGCCTGGGTTGGCCTGAGGACCAGTAGGGAAAAAACAATAAAAATGGCCCAAGGTCAAGAGTGACATTGACCCCTCCCGCTCCGTGTAACAAGGAGAATGGATTTGGTTAAGTTTGAAGTAGGTTCTTACGGCTAGGGGCTGGCAGAGTGGCTGGTGTTTTTCCTTTGGTGATGGATGGAGTTCGTTCCAAACTACAAAGCAATTGACCAGTGTCCCCGCTTCAGCCAGGTGACTGACCTCGCCAGACCTGGCATGGACAGCATATGTCTCAAGGACTACAACACCTGACCACACCTTCCTGGGGAAAGGGACTTGTCAAAAAGGTTTTAAAAATTTTTTTATTATTTTTTAAATTTAGTTTTTCATGTCGCTTTTGTTGCTCCAACACTTTGTTGCGTACGTGGTGCTGGGGTTCGAACCTGCATCCTTGCACATGCCAGGCAAGCGCCACATCCACTAAACCACCGCTCCAGCCCCCAAAATGGGTTTTAAAGTCTGAATAGGAGTTCATATGGTAAACAGGACAATAAAGACGATATTGACCAATGAAGACAGAAATGGGAAACAGTTCTCTGTGGGTCAAGGGAACTTCAAGCAAACAGCTTTTCTGGAGTTTAGGTCCTGCGGAGCTGGCCATGAGTGTCATGTGAAATAAGGTAAGGGAAACGGGCTTGCAAACTCTGGCATGCTGCATAAAGTGCGGTGTTGCTGCGGCCACCTGCCTCTCTGGTGTGTTATGGTAACCACGTGAGTTGAGATGTGGGGTGCTACACTGTGAACTGGAACAGTGGTTCTGAAAAGTTAATTAATGTATTTAGGGAGTAGGTAGATGAAGTGTGAGAATGTGGAAATGTAGCAGACAATTAAAAGATCTGCTAATTTCTCTCTTGAATTCACATTTTAGGAAATGTTTATAAACTGAGAATTCTAATTACTTTTCTCCCTCACACCTCTGTTCAAATGAGTACATTGTAAATGAATGATCATATTTGTTAAAAAATATTATCAATTTCCTGAGGTATCAGCTGGGACTTGGTATAGAGCCAGTAGAAGGGGACTCAGGCAAACAGGCGTCACTAGTGTGCAGCGCACGTGAGCTGAAGGTTGGGAGGTAGGACGTACCTAGATTCTGTCCAGAGTCTGTGACACCCGATGTCCAGGCCAGCCAGGTTGGGTGCTAATAGCTCTTAGATGTTGACCATTTGTCCTCTAAATCCTGGGTGGAATCCCCTTGAAGAGAGCTTCTCTTTGACCAACCATCAAGCAAAATTCCTGAGCTTCATTTCTGATCCGCACTCAGAGGCATTGTCCATTGGGTTTTAAAGTGTGAATAGGAGTTCACTTGGTGGACAAGGTAGGGAAGGACAGTATTGACTGAGTGACAACAGTGAAGACAGAAATGTGTTCCTCTCCATCCTGAGATGCATTTCTGATTGGACTAACTTGGATCATGTGAATGGGCACTGTCTGCCCTGTTTGGCTTAGTTCTGGATAAAGAGCCCATCCCTAGCACTATAACCGTGGTACCAGGAGACCACCACGATGCCTGCCAGGTGGACCACTGGGCTTCAGATGTGCAGACCTGGAGTTTGCTGCCCTCATTTGGAGTTTCTCTTCTCTGGGGTTTCTCCTTTGCAGTCCTGCCGCTGGCCCAGGCTCCATCTCGTTGACCCTCCTGTAAGCTACGGGATGTTCTCTTTTGGCTGCTTACTTGGGCACTGGACTCTCTGTTTGCCAATGATTTTATTTTTCCTACAGTTGCTCTAAAACTCAACACATTTATTTTTCTTTTTTTGTCCTAGGGTTTGAACCCAGGGATCTTAACCACTGAGCCACATCCCCAGTCTATTTGTTATTTTGAGACAGGGTCTTGCTAAGCTGTTGAGGTTGGCCCAGGCAGAAAGATCGCAAATTCAAGGCCAGCCTGGGCAACTTAGCGAGACCCTGTTTCAAAATAAAAATAAAAAAAGGGCTGGGGCCAGGGCTCAGTGATAGAGCACCCCAGAATTCAATCCTCAGTACCACAAAGCAAAGAAAATCAATGACAAAAAACACATATTTCAGTTGATTTGATAAGACAGAAAACACAAGTATGAAATTTATGGGAAAATTATCATTGGCCAAAGATGTAATTTTGTAACTGGAAAATCCAATAAAATTAGCGAAAACCAAGTAATTATGGCAGATGAGAGTTTAGTAAGCTGTCAGGTACAAAATAATGAAAGTTTAAAGATGTTAAAAGTAATAGCAATGATCAGTTTTAAAATATTGTAGCAGGTTATCTGGAGAAGAAGGTCTTTCATTTTATTAAACTTAATGAGGAAGCTCAGTTGGGAATAGTGCACTTCTAGAAATCATATTAGTTTTAGAGGTGTAGATGCTCATGACCTTGAATTATACCTCCCCACCCTTTTTAAGAATATCGCCAGGATAGGACTTTTTTTTTTTAAAGAGAGAGTAAGAGAATTAACTTTTATTTATTCATCTGTTTTTTTGCTTTTGTTTTTAAGAGGGGGGGGGCTGGAGCGGTGGCTCAGTGGTTTCGGCGCTTGCCTGGCAAGCGTGAGGACCCGGGTTCAAACCCCAGCACCACATACACAACTGAGTGTTGGAGCAACTAAGGCCATGTGAAAAACTAAATAAAGTTGTTTCTCTCTTAAAAAAAAAAAAAAGAGAGAGAGAGAGACAATGAGAGAAAGAGAATCAACTTTATTTATGCGGTTCGAACCCGCATCCTTGTGCATGCCAGGCAGGCGCCATAACCTCTGAGCCACGAGCTCCAGCCCTGGTCTTTGGTTTTCTAACACTCAGTTGTGTGCATGGTGCTGGGGTTTGAACCCAGGTCTTCACGCATGCCAGGCAAGTGCTCCAACCACTGCGCTCCAGCCCCAGGATAGGCCCTTTACACCAGCAAAGAAAATACAACCTGTTTTTCTAGGAGGAGCCCAGGAAGAAGAAATGTCAGGGCAGGGATGCAGTGGAGATGTACACACTGCGTCTGGTAATGAGTTTGCTGGATGGGACCTGACCTCACTGTCTGGGGTAGGAGCAGGGGAGAGCAGGGGTTAGGTGTGGTCAGGTGCGGAGAGGCCTGAGGGGTCTTTCACTGAGGGCCACACCCCCATACAACAGGGCCCCTGAGATGGGGTGTAGAGTATGGGGTACCAGGGTAACACTCAGTGGATGAACAGGAATTCCCATCGCAGCGCATGGAGGGAGACGGATGAGAGGAGAGGGGAGCGGGGAAGAAGGAGGAGGAAGTGGAGGTGGAAGGGAGTGGAGGGGAAGAATGCCAAGAGAAGGAGCAGGGGGACAGCGGAGGTGACAAGCACTGCCTGGGACTGCGTGTGGGACACATGTGCTTATCTAGGTTCAAAATTCTCAAGATATGAGAAACATAATTCTCATGCAATGTAATAATGAGCACAATAAAAACAAATTAATGCAATGAGAGAATCTTCGAACAAGTCAGTCCAAAGGAGGATGTGAGGGATGCTGGTGAGGGACGCTGGTGGCGATTGTGGAGTAAGGGTGCTGAGTTAGAGGCAGAACTGGGTAATGCAGATGGGGCGATAAGGCCCTCACCTTTGGGGTTACTTTCTCCAGTGGATGGAAATCCTCTGCTCCCTACCAGTTTGCTACAGGTGGATGTGTGACTTTGCAAGGCCGTGGCCCTGGTTGGTAGTAATTAGGACGTGGGCGGAAGGCAGGCTGGAGAGGCAGCCAGCTCCCATGGGGCAGGGTGCACAGACTCACGTTCCTAATGCGGCCTGCTTTGGGAACCTCGGAGGAAAATAAGAGCCATAGTTTGGGTTCAGGGGATCAGAGTCATTACAAACGGACCCTGGGAAAAATGTGAGCCCAACCTGGACCCCAACATTGGGAGGTGGGTGCACAGGAGAGGGGCCCTTGGTGGCAGTGGCTTCGTGGGCACCTTGTGCAGGTGGGAAGATGGTCTGCCCCATCCCTGTGCCAGGCATGGAAGCTCCATCCTTGGGCTGAGAATTATACCCACCCTTTTGTTTTCTGTGTTTTTTTTAAAATTAAAAATATTTTATTATAGTAAAACATAACAAAATTTACCATTTCCATCCTTTTAAGTATTCAGTTCATGACATTAATTCTACTCATAGTGCTCTCTATGAGCATCACCACCATTGGCTCCAGATCTTTTCATCATGTTAAACTGAAGATCTGTATCCACTAAGCAGCCCCCACGGTCCTCCCAGCTTAACTTTTGTCCTCTCAACCACCATTTTTATGTGTGTGGTGCTGGGGGATGGAGCCCAGGGCAAGCCATCCGCCTCTAAGCCACGCGGTCCCTCACTGCATAGAAGTGACAAGAACTGACACATTCAGATAGACTGGCTTTGGCTTAAAGATTGAGAACAAATTGGAGGGGTGGGTTGGGGACTGCGCCTGGCCCCTTCCCAGCCTCCTCAGCACAACCTCCAGCCCGGCTGTCTCTGCTCCGGGGAGCATTGGCCAGAAGCGCTGGTTCCGGGGGTGCACTGTGTGTTGGGCACTGGGAGTCAGGAAGGGGGTCTTCAAGAACTGAGCCTCTCAGCACCTTGATCTTGGACTTCTGGCCTCTGGAACTGAGAGAGAAGCACTGCGGTTTAAACCACCCGGACTGCAGTAGCTGGTGCTAACTGTTGGCCAGGTCACTCAGCTGGGGGGTGTCAGCATTGGGCTGGGCTCTGATGGGCAGTTGGGGAGACCTGCCTCTTTGGTGGGGGCACCCCCACACTGAGGAGTCACAGTGTGGCCAGGACAAGTCTCAAGGGCATCTGGGTCTGGTGGGCTCCTATGGGGGCCGGGGATGGGAGGTCGCAGTGCCCGGGGTAGCATTTTGCTTTGGGTGGTTCCTAGCTCACACTGTGTGGTGAAGAGGGCAGGGTGTTCATGACAGCAATTGCTTTAATTATTTTGGGGGGGCATTGGAGAGTCATAGATAAAGTGACTTCGCTCAGTACTAATCATGGTATTTAGCGGGGGCTGGACCTGCACAGGGATAGAAACCTTCAACAGTTGGGGAGCAGCCTCCGAAGGCAAAGAGAAGCAAATAATCAGTCAACTTCCTCTTCCCCTCCCACCCTCCCGCAAGCCCTCTGCCTCTGAGCTACATCCTCAGCCCCCCACTGCAGGGCTCTGGGCTCAGAAGTGACAACAGCTCACATGTTTCTTGCAGAGAGCAGTTGGAAGGGGCTGGTTGGGGAGGGTCCCCTGGCCTTGCAGGCCTTCCACCCTCCCGCCTCCCCACTGCCCCTGGGAGGGAGGGGGCTGTGATGGTGGGGCAGCGGCAGCTGTCATGACTTCTGGTCTGGGGAGCAGCCGTTTGGGGGGAAGGGGGTTTCCAGCAGCAGAGGTTGGCCCCTTCACTGGAAGTCCTTCTGAAAAGCCCCTTCAGGGCTGGGGCTTCAGTTTGTGGGAAGAGGCACCTTGACCTTAGAGTTGAGCCAGGACAGCCCAGAGCTGCCCCTGGGAGTAGCGGGGGGGGGGGGCACAGGGACGCAAGCAGGAGACCTCCCTGCTTCTCTCACCCCTTGCTGGCCAAGCAGCACACACGCAGCCAGCGTTTCGTGTGTGCCAGCTGGAGACGCCCTGAATCAGACTGTCTTGTTCTCAAGGAGCTCCTGGTTAGACGTGGAAGTGGGGTGGAACCTGTAGGGCCCAACCCGGTGGAGCAGAAGCTCAGAGCAAGGGCACCAGCCCTTGGTAAGTCAGGGAAGGCTTCCTGGAGGAGGTGGCATGGCCATTAGGGGAACTTGCCAGAGGAAGCTAGGTTTTGCTAGGTGAGTAGAGTTTCACAGATATGGGAGGTGGGAGCATTCTGGGCAGAAGAAAAAACACCAACCAGGGGCTAAAAGTAGAGATCAGTAGAGGGAAGAATGGGAGACAGCCAGGGAAGTGCTTCAGGCTAGCTTGTGAGGGGCCTCGGAGATCACACCCTGGAATTTGGGTTTGATTTGATGACTTTGAAGACTACGCATGGAGCTCAGGAAAGGGTTGGAGTCAGGAAGGTTTTTTTTTTTTAATGAATAAACGAATTCAGGTAGGTAAAGCACGTTGTACAAAGTGGATGTTCCATGGATGAACTTGACCATGACAAGGTACTCAGCCAGGGACAGTGGTCAAGGACACACACACACACATACACACGCACTCCTCCAGATACTTAGAGACACAGCTATATAGTCACATGAGCTACAATTACTGCTTAGGCACAGACACAAACAGGTATTGCTCTGCACCCTGACACGTAAACACAAGTCATGCTCCATAACACGGGATCCGTAGATGTGAGTTCTTTAGGGGGCCCCGCTGAGGCCAGAAGTTACTTTAAAGCCTTGTTACTTTGCTCCCTGGGACTGTGGGCTGCAGGGCTAGGGCTGAGTCAGGGAGAACATCCTCCTCAGATCACTCCAGCAGTTCCTTTGCTCTGTAGAACATGACCCCTGGCAACTGCAGCTAGAAAGCCTGGAGCTAGCTCTCAGGAAGAACTGTCCAGTCGAGAAGCCAGCAGTGAGGTAGCTTTCTGCAGTTAGGGGTACCACCTACTACGTGGGCCTGAGTGATTGGTGAGCCTGATATACCTGGTTTTGGGCAGGAAGATGCTTCAACTTCAAGCAGAACCCTTACCTCTTCTAAGACCAGGGTCTTAGAGTCACCAGGGCCCTCCCGGGCTGGCTTAGGCAGAGGGGATGTGACGTCAGTGTGGTGCATTGGGTATAGTGTGTGAGCAGCTGCTGTGGATGCTAGCAGAGCCCTGCAAGAGGAAGGACGGGGTTTAGACCTCAGTGAGAGTCTAAGGAGGGAGATGAGTAAGGGAAATGAGAACAGTAAAGAGGCTCCGGGGTTTGGTGCCAAGCTACCTGTCCTGGGATGCTGGATGAGGCAGAAGGAACTTGCTTTCTTTCCTTCTTCTTCTTCTTTCTCTTCTTCTTTCTCCTCCTCTTCTTCTTCTTCTTCTTCTTCTTCTTCTTCTTCTTCTTCTTCTTCTTCTTCTTCTTCTTCTTCTTTTTGGGGGGTACCAGGGATTGAACCCAGGGGTGCTTAACCACTGAGCCACGTCCCCAGACCTTTTATTTATTTTTTAAAAATTTGGGACACGGTCATGCTAAGTTGCTGAGGCTGGCTTTGAACTTGTGATCCTCCAGCCCCAGCCTCCTGAGTCGCTGGAATTACAGGTGTGCATCACCACACCTAGCCGTAGAAGGAGCTTCCTCATGCCACGCGTCATCCCGCAGTGCGCCACGCGTGTTAACCCTAAGCCTTCAAACATTCATCGAAGCCAGCGTTAGCATCCCGTTCTGCAGATGCGGGGCTGGAGCATGCTGTTCAAGTCACACAGCTCGTACGTGGTGGAGACTGATGGGCCGATGGCCTCATAGTCTGCTCCATCATGGACTCTGATGGTCTGTCCCTGCCTGGGAGCCCGTGAGGACAGTGATGTGGGTGCTTCATCCTTGTGTTCCCAGCAGTCTGGTAGTTGCTCACCAACTCTGGGTGGCAGGAAACAGTAGGGGAAGGAAAGAAGCGCTGTAGGCAGGGACTTGTTCCGAGCGGCTGTGGGCATCTGGGACCCTCCCCCTCGACCCGTCCCTGCACCCGCTCCCCACCCACAGGGAGCTCACCTGCACCTGCTGCTAACCCTGGATTCTCCAGGTCTCTGGAGCTCAGCTGCCTCCTTGTCCAATCCCATTCTTTCAGCAGACAAATGAGGGGCTGGATCCGCCTTGCCGTTCACACCAACAGGCTGCTTGTCAGCTGCAGTGACATCTGTTCTTGTCAGAAAAATTAAGAAGGAAGTGAAAGAAGCCATAGCCCTAGAGCTGCTGGCTGGGGAGAGAATCTGTGGCTGGCCTCTCCTGGGAAGATGCAGGCACCTGGGCCAGAGCGGACGCCGACCTCGCCATGTTCTCATCTCTTACGAGGGAAGTGTGGTTAACAGTGTGGCCTCGGGAGCCTCCCCGGGCTGAGTCCCAGCTCTGAACTTCCCAGCTCTGTTTGTGCCTGACTAGTTTCCTTTCCCATCTGAATAATGGGCTCAATGAGTTACAATATGTGAAGCACTTGGAATAGAAGGTGTCTGGCACTTAGTAAGTGCTTTGTGAGTGTCGGAGGTTATTATTAGTTTCTTTCTTGCCCTGGGGATTGCTCCTCTGAGTGAGAGGCTCAGCCTGTGAGTCAGATGGGCCAGAGCCGGGAGTGCTCCTTATGGGTCGAGCAGGTTGGAGAAGGCTTCATGCATTCTGCAGACCTATAATGACCCCAGGACCCTGGTCCTTCCCTTGGGGAACATTCAGTCTGGTGGGGAGAGGCAGGTGCATAATTAGAGAATTAATATAAGGGGGAGGTATGCGACATTCAGGAATGAGAGGAAGAAGCATCTGATGATCCTGGAGTGGGTGAAAGGAAGAGGTCAGAGGAGGCTTCATGGATGGCCTGGATCAGGGAGGAGGCTTGGGCATGGAGTGGGAGAGCTGAAGTTTTGATAAAGTTTAGGATCTTCTCTCTTTCTCTCTCTCTCTCTCTCTCTCTCTCTCTCTCTTCTTCTTTTTCTTTTCTTCTTGGAACTGATCTCACCATGCCCAGGCTGGCCTTGAATTCCTGGGCTCAAGTGATCCTCCTGCCTCAGCCTCCCAAGTAGTTGGGACTACAGGCACTTGCCACTGAGCCCAGCTGGTGTCTTCTCTTAGGGACCCTGGGCATCTGGGGCTGTGCAAGCTGAGCTAAGGTCACATAGGAGCCAGGCATGGCCGGCTCTGTCCAGCAGGGGGCAGCCGCAGTGCGCGGACGGCGCGCCACACCTCCTTGCCGGTACTTACAGAAGGGTCTGTGCTGGTGGGTGCCTTTGACCGCAGTGTCCAGGCTTCCCCCATAACTGAAGGGAAGATAGGTGGCATCTTCATACCTCAAGGTGATTGAGGCATTCCTGCCCGAGACCAGGGATGCCTGCAGAAGCCAGGCGGCCAGATAGTCACACCAGGAATTTTCCATGCTGGGTCTCCTTAGAATCACCTGGAGAGTGTTAGGAAACCGCCTGTGTCTGGTGCCCTCCCCGAATCAATTTGAATCCTAGTCTCTGGGGGCGTGGAGCCCAGGCATCAGCAATTAAAAAATCTCCAGTGGAGATTCTGATGCGCACTAAATTCCCTGGTTGCAGGGATTTGAGAGTGTACAGACAAACACCAGGGCCACCTTTTCCCTCCTGAGGGGCAGGTCTGTGTCATTTACATCTCCTGATGGGAAAGTCCCAGGAGTGGGTCCAAGGTCCCATGGCTTCTGATGGGACATTTGGAGGCTGAGAGAAGGGGTTGGGGTGGGCAGAAAACACACAGAGATGCCTGCTCCCACCTACCGGAAGGTGAGGTGTTCTGAGCGACTGCCACGCGTGTGTCCGTGAACGTGTCCCTGTGTGTGCGCAGGCACCTTCTCGTGTGAAGTGCTGGGCAGCTACATGCACGTGAATGCATCTCTGTGGGCGTGAGCAGGGACTTTTGGGGCTTGTTCTGCCTGCACGGGTGGTCACTTTTGCCTCCACTACATGTGTGTGTTGGTATCCGAGTGTCACTGTGAGAGCTAGGCTGTCTCTGTGCGTGTGTGTGTCTTGGCACACGCATTTGCGTCCCCCGTGGCCCATGGCATGTGGCTGTCCCGGGGCTGGCCTGTGTGCAGCCTGTGCTGTGTGGATCTTTTCGACCAGCGGAGAAGTTGCAGCTCTGCTCTTTGGGGGGATTTTTCCTCTTTCTTCTCTCCTTCCAGCTTGATCGATATGCTGCGCCTGCGCAGCCTCCCCAGAGACACACACAGGCGCGCTCTGTGTGGACAGAGTCAAGTGTGGGCTTAGAAAAATCCACAGCCCCTCCAGGCACAATTTCTTCAGTCGGCCTCCAGATGGACAGCAGCTTTGCTGGCTAGAGTGTCCACTTGGTGGACGCAGCCTGCATTTGTCACTGTGTGCCCACGTAGGGTGCCAGGCCTGCCATTGTGGAAAGGTCACGGGAGGCTCCAAGCTAAGGAGGACCAGATGCGGATACCTCGTAGGCAAGCCAATGGATCGATGCCAAAATATCAGTATTCTTCCAATATTTGTTCAACATTTATTTAGTGTATGTGGAGGTATATAAATGATATTCTGTTAGTGAAAGTGGTGTATCTGCTCATGTAATGATTTATTACATGTTCTGAGCATGACACACATTTTAATTTATTTAGAGTAACCTTTGATATAAGAATGTTTCTGTCATTTATAAGTAGAGGTGCATCGTTGTTCGCTAAGGAGGGAGGTGACTTACTTGACGTCTCTATAAAGTTTGTTCCCATAATATTTATCCAGTGTTTGTCTGGATTGAGAATTTGGCTCTCTCTTCAAGGCTATGCTTCACCTAAACAAACAATTCCCTTTTGTGAGTTGGAAGAAAGTGCTTCAACAAGCCCCAGCCCTGGTTGTGGGCTGTAACCCTAGGTCAGGTGGGTGTGTGTGGAGGGCACCCTAGTATGTGGGGCAGATCAGGTTACACACATGAGGGCGGGGGGGGGGACTGGGTTTGTGTGTTCATGTGGTGTATCTGATGGTTGTGTGTGTTGCTTTGTAGCTGATGAGTGAGTTTCGGTGAGCACTGAGCTGGGCATGTGATGTCTGCATGTGTTGGGTACAGTGGAGAAGCACTTTGTGTGGGTGGCTGGTCATTTCTGGGGAGGGTAGAGGTGGTTTGCTCTGTGAGTGTTGGGCTGGACGGGAAGTGAAGTGCAGGTGAGGCAGGAGCTGGGTATGTGTGGTGTGCACCTTCTATAGGGTCTGATGAATTGGGGGTGCCCGTACGCAGTGTGTGTGCGTGCAGTGTGTGTGTGTGCTCGTGTTCAGATCTATGAATGGGTTCCTGGGGACAGGTCCAAGTTCTGAGCCCTCCCTTCAGGATTTTGCAGGCTTGGGCAGACCTCCCTGAGTTCCTCTAGCTGCAGTGGAGCGGCGGTGGACTCTATCCTGCTGCTGCCCCAATTATATTTTCTTGGGGGGACACAGGGTCCTATCTGTGAGCTTGAAGGAACTAGTCCTTTTGGCAGGAGGGACAGTGGGGTGCCAGCTTGCACAGGAGCTTTGCCCTGACCCAGGAGTCTCCCTAGCCTCTGAGAGGCCTATTAGGGGGCTGCCTGGGGTGGCCCTGTCTCCACACCTTGCTCCAGGCCCTCCTTGGGGTGACATCATCTGAACTCTCAAATCAGTTTCTCAGCTGGCTTCCCTTCCTCTCCTCTCTACTCCTACTTCTCCTTTCTATTCTCCAATCTAACTAGTGTGTTTTTTCAAAACTCAAATCTGGGACATCCCTCCTTACTGAAAACGCTTTATTGGCCTTCCTGTTGCCTTCAGGATGATGGTCAAATTCCTTAGCCTGACACCTGAGGCCCCCACAGCTGACCCTTATCTGCCCCTCACCCTGTGCCCTCTATGCCAAAGGCTACCTGGCACCATTTCCTTGGACCCACTGGGAGATGGAGCCTCCGGCCATCCCCTCCCTTGGTTTCCAGCTCCTCCAAGCTGGTGCCCCTTTGTCCCCCAGCCCGGCACATCTTATGCCTCCCCTCCCTGGAAGCTTCCCCTGCCGTTTTCAGGTAGAACTGAGGGAGCCTCCCTCAGCAGCAACCTCAAACCTCCATCGACGCTGCCCACTCAGCCCAGTAATGGTCCCAGGGGTGCAAGTCCCCACCACACCGTGGGCTCCTGAGGGGCTGTCTCAGGGATGCTCCTGGACCAGCCTGGTGCCTCAGATTCTAACTAGCTGCTGGGAGATCCACTCTGAGCAGGCTTCCTGCATCCACTCGCACTGCTGAGGGTGGCCGTTGGAGATGGTGACGTTTTTTCTTTCCTCTGTTTGGACAGGCAGCTGACTGAGCTTTATTGTGGCTGGGCAGGAAGAGATGTTGTCTGCAAGAAGCTTCTCCAATTGGGTTTTGTTTTCTTGAAGCTGGGCCGTTCCTGGGGATTAAGCTGGATGTCCTGGTGGAATTGGTGAGAGAAAATTACAAACAGAGAGAGTTAGTCTCCCTCAGTGAAGGGAGACTCTTCATGGACTCTAGAGCCCAGAGGCAACCGAAGTCCCAAGGTATTGGTGTGTGTTCCCAGTCAGGGCCTTGGTGCCAGCCTTGCCAAGTGTGCTGGTGGGGGAAGTGGAAGGGTCCTGGGGCCTGGCTCAGCTGATAGTTCACAACAGTCCTTGTTTGAACACTGGCCCTGAAGACAGAGGCCTCCCCAGGGCCTGGGCACTACGTTATCATTCCAAGAATCTGGGTGCAGTGGTCATGGCAGGTGTGTGTGGAGGGAAGTTGGCAGACAAGCGCCCGGTATGTAAAGTGGAGAAAGAATTACGACTGCCTTCTTCATGACAAGAATTTTATTTTTTTTAAAGGTTCTTTCTTTCTTTCTTTTTTTTTTTTTAAGAGAGAGGGACAGTGAGAGAGAGAAAGAGAGAGAGGGAATCCGTTTTATTTAGTTTTTCATGTGATCTTCATTGTTTAGACATTTCATTGTGTACTTGGTGCTGGGGTTTGAACTCGTGTCCTTGTCCTTGTACATGCCAAGCAAGCTTAACCATTAAGCTACCGCTCCAGCCCTTGATGACAAGATTGATGAGATAATGAAAAATAAATTTTTTTGGGGGGGTGGGGTACTGGTATTTGAACCCAGGGGTGATTTACCGCTCAACTACATTTCTTGTCCTTTTTATTTTTTATTGTTTAAACAAATTTTTATGAAGGAGTTGTTATTGTACAATTATAAATGCATTTAAAGTAACAATATGATATGCATTTTTTCCTAAACCAGAATTACCCCCACATTGCCCATTACCCCAGTCTCCTGACTCTTCTATGTTTTGCCCCTACAAGCAAATATAAATGTTTGGATTGTGAATTTTCCAGAATTAAATGATTGCATAAGTCTCATTTGGCTTCTCAGGGGAGAAAGTTTTTTATTTTGAGACAGGGTCTTGCTGAGTTGCTGAGACTGGTCTCCAATTTGTGATCCTCAGCCTTCTGAGTTGCTGGGGTTTGGGGCATGTGCCTGGCAACAGTCAGCTCCTAGAAGATCCTATCTCCCAAGTGCTATAGGGCTCCAAGCATAGCGCCCCTCTAATTCCAGTAACAACCTCTGGAGCAGACACCACTGTCACCTGGCCTATGAAGGAGGAAAATGAGTGAATGACTTGTTCGTGGTCTTTCATGGGTGCTCTGGTGCCTGAATCCCGACGCTTAACCATGGTGCCTCTGGTTAAGGGGTGCCAAGTCCTCGACAAACAGTAAGCGCACAATAAGTGCTGGCAACACATATGGGAAAATGTCCACTGTCAGTGGCACCTGCCTATGAAGCATCGGAACCGGGTCACATGCTGCATTTACGCTCCGCTCCTCTGTTGTCAATTAAGAGCTACTGTTCGTCTTTAAGTAGCCACCATAAATGGTCTTTGCCCTTTCTGTCATTAAATAACTCCACCCGCCTTGAGCAAACTGCTGGCTGAGCATTTTCCTGGTGTGCGGACCTCTGTGCATTAAAGCATTTGGGTTCTGTTTTGTTTATTACTATTAATTTAGCTCTGCTGGTGTTTCTTTTGCTCCTCCACAGTTCTTAATAAACGTGATACAGGAATCGCAGTCTGCATGTTCAGATGTGCAAGAGTTAGCACGTTGTTTGTTTTTCTCCATTCAAACCCATTTCACTCCCTAACATTGAACCCCATTCCTCCCTCCAGGGGTGTGGAAATCAGCCTCAGACACCCTTAGGACTAAGTCAGAGGTGTGCGAGTGAAGAGCGGTGGAGAGGGGGCACCCATACCAAGAGTAGAGTAGCTGGGAGTGGACAGGAGCCTAGGGGCCTCACTGCGGGTGCTGGTGAAGAGTGAGCACAGGCTGGGCACGGTGGCATATGCTTGCAATCCTGGAGACTTGGGAGGCTGAGGCAGGAGGATTGTGAGTTCAAAGCCAGCCTCAGCAACCTAGCAAGGTCCTAAACAACTTAGCAAGACCGTGCCTCAGAATAAAATATAAGAAGGTCTGGGGATGTTTCTCAGAGGTTAAATGCCCCTGGGTTCAATCCCTGGTACACACACACACACACACACACACACACACACACAAAAGAAAACAAAAGAAAAGAAAAGAAAAAAAGAGTGTACATAAGAAGTCGGGACACAGGGAGTTGGTGTCCTGTGTGGCTGCTGCCTCCTGAACCTCATGTGCTACCCCCCTAGTATGTGGCATGGAAATTTTCCTTGGGGAATATGTTCAGGACACCTGTCCAGACTGGTCCATCAGAAGCAGCCCGCTCTACTCTCACACCCCAGACCACTCTATTTGGGCCTCTAGGGGGGCACTGACCACATCCTGACCTGGGTGCAGGGTTTGTTCTATTTGATTCAATTCAGTTGGATTCTATTTGATTCCACAGTGGTAGAGTCTGTGCCAGACACTGAATTACACTTGACTCCTGCTCTCTGGAGCTTGCAGTGAAGTGGTACCACAGACACTTGATTAAGATGCACAGCACTGTCCTGAAAGCAGGGCCTGGGGAGCATCAGGCCAGGCTGTCCAGCCTGGGCTGGGGTCAGTGAAGTTTTCCCAGGTAGAGGGGTGTCTAAGCCCAGACCTGAGCAATTCAGGGGAGAGGGTGTTTCAAGATGGCACGTGGTAGACACTGGGATCTGGAGATAACTTCTTTGGGGCACAGAAGCATCTGGAAGGTGAGGGGATATGGTCAAGGAAGAAGCCAGAAAGGTGGGCTGGAGCTGGGCATATGGGGCTCTGGAGGCCCTGCATTTAAAAGTTTGTACTTCTGGGCTGTGTAGAGCTGTTGACTTTTTTTTTTTTTTTTTTTTTTTTTTTTAAAGAGAGAGGGACAGTAAGAGAGGCAGAGAAAGAGAGAAACAACTTTTTTATTTAGTTTTTCACAAGGCCTTAGTTGCTCCAACACTCAGTTGTGTACGTGGTGCTGGGGTTTGAACCCGGGTCCTCGTGCTTGCCAGGCAAGCGCCGAAACCGCTGAGCCACCGCTCCAGCCCCAGCTGTTGACTCTTTCTTGGCAGTCTTTAAAGAACACCTCGTGCCAGGCATGGTGGTGCACACTCGTAATCCCAGCAACTCCAGAGGTTGAGGCAAGACGATCACAAATTTGAGGCCAGCCTGAGCAACTTAGTGAGATCCTGTCCCAAAATAAAATAACAAGGGTTGGAGACGTAGCTCACTGGTAGAACTTCCCTAATCCTAGTACTGTAGAACAAGCAAACAACAACAAAACTACTTTTTGTGGGTTTGAGGGCATGCTGGCAAATGTTCAGAAACTGTCACTCTGGAACAGAAGCCCCTTTGTCAATTTCTGTGGTGTAAATATTCTCACTGTGATCTCAGACTATCAACATGACAGTCGCTGAATGCAGAGTTGGGGTGACATGTTCACAGTCTGCTCTCCTGAGCTGGTGCTAGCTGCTTCCTGCACACCGCTGGTTGGAGTGGGGCAGCTAGGCCTTACTTCTCTTAGAGCGAGCAATTGAGCAATAAGCTGCTCTTGCATCTCCCCTCCGTTTCCTCTCCCAGCACTGAGCACAGGCCCTGCACAGAGCTTGTACCAAGGCTGGAGATATTCTGGAAGGACGAGCGAAAAGAAAAACCTTCAGGGGCATCCTATCCCATTTCCTGCAGGGACCTGAGAACAGGGAGGACGTCAGAGGCAGGAAAGGGTGCGCATGTGATCAGACTTCAGGGCTGAGGACTGGAGGAGCGCATGCTGGGATGGGAGGCTGATGAGCTGATGATAATAATTATGACAATTATGCAAAATACACAAATAATAATTATGTAAAATCATGATTATTATTTATGGGTGTGAGATGTCTCTAGCTTTTTGGAACCACTCAGAAGCATTGGGTGCCCCTTTTCTCATGGGTGGCTGAGTATCACAGCCAAGCTCTGGGTTGGCTGGCAGGGGTAAGGGTTTCTATTCCTCGCCAGACAGCTGTCTCCTGACCCGGGTCTTGGTGGGATCCTGCCTTCCTCAGCCAGTGCCAGGCCTGGGGAGCAGTCTGCAAGTTCAGGAAATGCAAGGCCGGACCCTGTTTCTGGCTCTGGTTGCAGAACCTTACTGATGATCTAGGTTGGGAGAGGGCACTGATAAACTTAGAGGAAGAGTTCAAAGGCTCAGGCGCTGCGCATCTCATGATGAACTAGTCTCCTGGCTCATGGCTAACTGGACCTCTGACCCAATGTGGTCAGGCAGTCTCCTTTTCAGAGATCTAGTATTGGGACTGGGAGAGGGCAGGGGTGGTCTGTGTGAGTGCTTGGGTCTTTTACCGGGAAGCTGGTGACCATGGCAAATGCCCCAATGATACCAGCTCGCACCTGTTGCTTGGAGGTGTAATTCTAAGCAGGGTTGCATTGCAAAGAGCCTCAAATGGCTTCCGGGATCAGAAGCCTGCCCCTGCTACTTCATTAATGGCCTGTAAGGTATGCGAAGGGCACTCTTACGGAAATCCAACAAGAGAAACTGTCATTAGGACAGGAACTCCTGGGAAACTAAGGCAGACTGGATTTAAGACGGCACGAGGATCTCAGCAGCTGCAGGGAGTTTACTAATTTATTTATTTATTTATTTATGTATAGCGATTCCACACCCCCAGGCCTTTTTAATTTTGAGACGGGGGTCTCTCTAAGTTTCTGAGGTTGATTTTGAACTTACAATCCTCCTGCCTCAGCCTCCCAAGCCACTGGGATTATAGGCCGGCGCCACTGCCCCTGGGTAGTTCTTTTAACATAGGTTCAATTCTTTGTGTCTGCTTTTTCTCTCTTGCTGTAAGTCATCCAATTCTTCTTCTTTCCCTTCTAGTTCAAATTCCTGAAAGAAGGAATCTGATTGGCTCAGCTAAAGACTAGTGTCTTTTTGTAGAGTCTTTTTGTGTCAGGCTATGTGATAGGCTAATGGGTAGCCTACAGATGGGCTGCCCTTGTGTCAGATGCTCATTCATGATCCAATCAGATGCTAGTTCTGAACTGACAGTCTTTGGCAGGGTAGTTTAAACCAGAAGAAAATTGGTGGTGACAGTGGGGTGACCAGCATGTCCTGTGTGAATGCCAGCTGTGGAACAAATCAGTGGGTGATGGTGAGTCCTGGAAGGTTCTTGAGAATATAATATGATTCATCCTGGGATTTGGGAAGTGTCATCTGATTGCAGGGAAGAGGTTGGTTGTAGGGGCAAGAGGGCATTCGTGGGAGGATGGTGGCTGGGAGATGATGGCTGTTCCTACTGTCCAGTGAGAGGTGATGAGCTGACCTGGCCTATCTAGAGGGCAGGGCCAGGCCAGGCCAGGGGCAGTGTGGCTGGTGGTGCTCACATAAATGTCAGCACTTATTGCAGCCTGAGAGTGCCTCTTCTCATCCTGGATAGGAAGATGACAAGGACACCTGGATTCCTGGGCTTGGTAATTGGTGGGATGCAGCTGGCCAGGGAGAGGGATTCTCTTTTTGTTGGTGAATACTGAAACTTTTGGTCTTGTGTCCTGGAGGACCAGGAGGCCAGGTCTGGAGATGGGAAGCAGAAGGGAGCAGGGCAGGTTGATTCAGAAGGCTGCAGGGTTCCCTGTGGGCTGAGCTGAGTGTGAGGGGGCCTGCAGAACACCAGGGCCAGCTTTCTAGTCGGCAGATGGGAATGTGGGTCTGGAGCTCAGAGAGATGCCAGAGCTGGAGGGGTGGCTTCCGGGAGTTGATCAGCACACAGATATCCACATGTGCTCAGGAAATTTTTGGTAAGTGCTACTTGAAGTCATCTCCAGGGATGGGTGTAAGGAGGACCAGGCCCCTAATTGTGACATTTCATGCTGCTAGCAATGGTGTCTGGGTTAGGGAGCATTCATGCGTTCGTGGGTAGGAGATTCTATTGCATGCCTTTGGATGACCCCCATGCTAACGTCCATCACTGCCTCGTCCTCAGGGATTCTTGGAGCACAAATGCCTGGTTGGAGGGTTGAGGACCAAAGGTCCTGGGAAAGTCCCTGCTCCTCCAGGAAGTGGCTCCCTGCCAATGCCGAGATTACATCTGGTTTACAGGTGGGACAGGTAGCACCAGCCCCTGCACTGGCATGGAGTCTCTCTGGTTGCTCAAGGTGATTCCACGCTCATGGATTCATTTAGTGAAGGAGAAAGCACAGGGCTTGGAACCCTTGTTTTCCAGATGAGTCTCCAAGAGATGAAGTGACTAGCTGAGAGCCACACAACTGGTCAGGGAAGGCTGGGCTGGAATCCGGGTTGACTTAAAGCACACATGCAGTCTCCTGAACCTGTCAGGCTTTCCTTAGAGGTGTGACAATGAGATGACATTAGAATTACATAAAGGGCTAAGGTTTACATTTAAAATTCATTTAAGGGCCTGGAGCAGTGGCTCAGTGGTTGAAGCCTTTGCCTGGCATGCGAGAGGACCCGGATTTGAACCCCAGCACCATGAACACAATTGAGTGTCAGAGAAACAAAGGCCAGATGAAAAAATAAATAAAAATTGATTCTCTCTTTCTCTCCTTCTCTCTCTCTTTTTTTAAACAAGATCTTTATTTTTATTTGTTTTTTTTTTTACAGGCATGTGCTGTAACTGCTGAGCCACTGCTCCAGCCCCACCCACTGCCTCTTATTTTC
>PVKS010002021.1:0-66732 GCA_004027875.1 Aplodontia rufa | reverse complement strand
GAGAGGGACAGTGAGAAAGAGAGAGAAAGAGACAATCAATTTTATTTAGTTTTCCATGTGGCTTTTGTTGCTCTGAGACTTTGTTGTGTGCATGGTGCTGGGGTTTGAACTGGGGTCCTTGCGCATGCCAGGCGAAGACTGTAACCACGGAGCCACCGCTCCAGGCCCTCCTCTGCTTCTTAAGAGCACTTCCCCCAAGCTCTTGTACAGAAAAGAGGACAGCTGAGGGAGCATCTTACTGCAGGACAGTCAGCTGCGTGTGCTGTGGCCCTTTTTGGTTGCTCTCGTACCTCTTTGTTCTGTGCAACTCTGGCAAGACACAGGCTGTGAGGCCGGATTGACATGGGCTCGAATCTCAGCTCTTCCACTTACTAGCTGCGTGATCCCAGGCATGTGGCTGAGTACCTTTCAGACACAACTTTGTCACCTGTAAAATGTGCACAATAATTCTTCTCTGTAAACATGAGAAAATGTTTACATCTAGCCCTGACTTCAGAGATCTTACTCATCTTTCCTTCCCATTTTAGAGGAGATCCTGACAACCTCTTTGAACCTATGACATTTCCCTTTTCCCTGTCTGTACTAGGTTTTGAACCAGGATCTCAGGCCTGCTAGGCAAGTGCTCTACCACTGAGCTATATCCCCAGCCCTTTCTTTTTCCTTTTTCTTTCTTTTTTTTTTTTTCAAGAGAGAGAGGGACACACACACACACACACACACACACACACAGAGACAGAGAGAGAGAATCAATTTTATTTAGTTTTTCATGTGGCTTTCGTTGCTCTGAGACTTTGTTGTGTATGTGGTGCTGGGGTTCAAACCTGCATCCTTGTGTGTTCCAGGCAAGCATGGTAACCACTGAGCCACGACTCCAGCCCCATCTGCAGCCCTTTCTAAATTTTATTTGGAGACAGGGCCTCACTAAGTTGCTGAGGCTGACCTGGAACTTGCCATCCTCCTGTTTCAGTCTCCTGAGTAGCTGGAGTTACAGGTGTGCACCATGGTGCCTGGTTTCTGCTGTCCCTTTTGTTTAAGGGACTTCCTTCCTTCTTGCCTAACGCAGGAACTTGGACTGTGGATGATCTGCGGTCTGTGTTCAGTTCTCTGTGGTCTAGTTCTGTTGCCCTGTCTTCCATTCAAACCTAAAGAAGCATCAACTCGAGAGCCAACATGGAAGAGGGCAGCCCTGGGGTGGGTGGAGCCAAGGTCGTCTCTGGGAGTAGACAGAGGGGGCTGCTGTAGCAGGCAGGGGGCAGGCGGCAGAGGACTCAGAGGCTTCATTTCCTGGGAAGGGGTATGTTCCCCAGCACCCACAGGAGTTCCTCCCTGGCTCTGTATGTATGTGTCAGCAGTGATGGCAAGAGCTAGGAGTTACTGATGGTGTTTGTAGTCATCAGCTCTGCTAATGACCACAATCATATGCCTCGTAATAATGTATGTAATGGGCTGGAGCCATGGCTGAGTGGTTACAGTGCTTGCCTTGCATGCGTGAATATGTGGGTTTGAACCCCAGTACCACGTACACAACTAAGTGTCAGAGCAACAGAAGCCACATGAAGAACTAAATAAAATTAATTGATTCTCTCTTTCTCTCTCTCTTACTGTCCCTTTCTCTTAAAAAATGTGTGTAATGAAAGCTGTACAGTGAGTGAATAGATCAGTTGTGACTTTGATGGCCTTGTGGGCAGGAGCTAGACCATGACCTGAAGTGAACAGCGCTGGGACAGCCTGGCAGGGAGAAGCATGCAGGAGGGCAGGGGAGAGTCTGTGGCTAAGATGTGGTCCTGGAGTGGGCAGATCTGAGTGTGTCTGCTCAGTCTTCAGAGCTGCGTGACCTTATTCTGTCCATAAATGGTAAATGAAACTAGTCCTTATCCTATGGAGCTGTGAGGGTTAAATGAGCTAATGCACCAAAGATAGGCAACGCCTCTGCACCTGCCTTGCTTGCTCACTCTGCTGGGTGCTTTACTGCTGGTGGCCGGGGACTTGGTGATGTCATTCATGCGCCTGCCGCAGGTCCTTTGCACTGGCCGTTCCCGCCACCTGGTGCGCTGTCCTCCTTGGTGTTTGTGCGGTTTGCTTCCTCTTCTGATGGGTCTCTGCTCATGTCGCCTCATCAGGGAGGCCTTTTCTGATCCTCTTGCCTAAAATTGTACCTCACACTCTCTCCTCTTTGGCTATTCATAATTTTTTTCTTTTACGAAGAAGAAAGATTGGCTCCCAGTTTCAGAGGTCTCGGTCCCTGGTCACCCGACTCCTTGCTCGGGGGCTGGGGTGGTAGAGCATCACGGCACAGAAAGCTGCTCAGCTCGTGCAACCGGGAAGCAGAGAGAGCTGTCTCTCTTGTTCTTTGCACACCTTCCTTATGACTAGTGGTGTTATATTACTTTCTGGTCTGTCCCTGCATCTGGACTGTAAGGTGACCAGAGCAGGGACTGTGTTTCCCTCACTGTGGAATCTCCAGCACCTAGAACAGCAGTCAGCTCCCAGGAGGCACACGGGAGATACTGAAGGGGGGTTAGCTGTGCCACAGGCACCGGGTAAGAGCTCAAAAAGTGGTGGCCGGGTTCGAGCTGCGTGCACAAATGAACAGCACAAGCGCCAGGGAGAAGCCCCACGATGGGCTTCTCTCCAAAGGCTGCCTCTTCGCAGGAACCTCAGGGCGGCTGGTTTCCTGCTGTCTGCCCTCAGTGCTCCTGTACCTGGTCATCGAGAGGGAGAACAGCAAGGCTGATGCTGATCTTGGCCCAGGCTTCAGATGACATCACGGGGCAGATGTGCCAGAGTGGGGTGGCACTGTGCTTGTGTGGACAAAGAATGAGGCTCCTGTGCCTAAGCCATGAGAAAGGGTCTCCAGGGTCCTTCTGCCTGACCCTTGGATTCCGTCTTACGTGTTTCCAAAAACATGAGTGTGCTAATGTGGTGTGTCTTGTGTGTGACTGTGGGTAAGCATGCTGGTGTGTGTGTGTGTCTGATCTGTACCCTGTGTTTGCTGATTGTGAGCATGTGCCTGCTTGTATGTTTCAGGGTTAATGTACTTGAATGTGGGTGTAGGTTTACGTGGAAGGAGCAACAGTGTGTGAGTGTGTGCGTTTAACATTGTTGTGTGCCTTTGGGGGTGAGCAGTGGTGTGTTCATGAAGTTCGTGAAGGGGCATGTGAATGTTTGCGTGTGAGTGGGTTTGAACGCGTTTTGTGTGTATATTCTGGTTGTGAGTGTGTGGGTGGTCGAGTGTGCACACATGGATTGTGTATGGGGCTTTGTGTGGGAATGCATCTGTGATTGAAATTCTGAGATTGAAGATTTCTTTGGCGATGAGCAGTTTGTTTGTAAAGACTCATTGCCAAAGATACCAGTTGCATCATTTTGCTTGTGCTCCCGTGACAAGGTACCCTGAGCCAGGGAGAGAGGTGAGGCTCTTGGGAAGATTTCTGCTGATTGCTGCTGTTTCATTAGAAGCACAATTATTTCATGAGGCCAGGCAGGCAGTGTTGGAAAGAGCTGACTGCAGAGCTGGGGCGACAAGGACCACATCCCATCTGATGCTAATTGGTTTGATGATGATAATTGTCGTATTGCAGACAGTGTGACTATCTCCTAATTTAATATAATCAATAAGGTAACAACAGCTCAATGCAAATGAGGTGCGGGAACCAAGGGGCCATTTGTAAGCTATGCTCTTAATGCATGTTGCTAATTGGCTGTAGCAGGGCTGCCCTATCCTGGAGCGTGGAAGAAGTGATCTTCTGAACTGTCATGCTTTCTGCAGAGAGGCTCAGGGAAGGCTTATCCTGAAGCTGCCAGGGACCCCAAGACTTTCTTAGGGCCCCCGAAATGGCCAGGAAGGCCATAGTTCCATAGAATACTTCCTGTCAGGTTCATGACACCCCCAGCTTGAGCCCTTAGGGCTCACTGCCTCTCCCATCTGACTGGGAGATACTCCAGGGCAGGGCTTGTTACCTTTTGCATCAGACAGGGACCCACGCCTCTTTCACTGAGTCAAAGCTCCAAATCCACTGCTAGTGTTTTCCTCTTTAGCTCAAGACCTTGCTAAGGTCGTGGGGACTGCCTCTCTTGCATGAAATTAGGGTCCTCCAGAGCAGGGTTATGAGTCTGCCCTTAGCCTGATACTTCCTCAGACTCCTTGCCCAAACTTGCGTATGAGTAAGTGTGTATATTGCTGTGTGCCCCAGGTAACAAGTACGGTGTGCTAGTAGGAATGTGCTAACACCTTAGTGTAGGGTTAAAAAGAGACTCTGGATCCAGACTGCTTGGATTTAATTCCCAGCTCCTCTGGCTACAAGCTGTGTGATCTTGGACACATTGGTTGGTCTCTCTGTGCCTCAGCTTTATCATTCTACAAATGGGGACAATTAGGAGGAGTACCTCTATGTAGATTGCTTGTGATCTCATTTTAATATTTACCTAAGTAAAAAAAAAAAATTCTTCACTCTCAGCAACATTTCAATTGCTCAATAGCAACTTGTGTCTAGTGGCTAGAGATTTGGATAGAGCATATTTAGAACATTTTCATCCCCACAGAATGTTCTAGTGGACAATGCTACTGTAGCCTTTTTTTTGTCGCCTGCAGTACTGGGAATGAATCCAGGACCTTGGACACGCTAGGAAAGTGCTCTACCATTGAGGTACATTCCCATCCCTTTTTATTTTGAGACAGGATCTCAAAATAGGGTCTAAATTGCTAAGGCTGGCCTCCAACTTGTGATCCTCCTGTCCCAGTCTCCCGAGTCTGGGATTATAGGCAGATGCCACTGTGCCTGCCTGCTATAGGCCTTTGATGTGAAATGAATTAAACTCGAAGATGTCTCTAGATTTTGGTGTACCTACACTTTCTCCAAATTCTAATTCAGTGTGGTGCAAAAACACCTCTCGTTTGCGGAAAGAACCCTGCTCTGTCACCTTTGTCACATCCCCTGCACCTGACGCCCAGGCCTGGGAGCCACAGGAGCTGCTGTGCCAGATGGCCTGGGAGTTGCTAACGAGAGACTCTGCATGTGTACCGGTGCATGGGCTGGGGCTGTTTGCTGTGATCATCACCTTGGAGGCTTCTTTGGGGAAGTAACAAATGGCACCCCAGCCCTGGAGGGCTTAGTAGAGGCCACCTCATCAATCAGTGTAAACAGCTCCTAGTCCCTCCTGACTTGTCCTGAGCCCACAGCTAAGTGACCCTAAGGCTTTGTACTTTCTATGGATTCACCTCCCTCTGTGTCCTCTCCAGATCCCTGGGTCTTGTGGACTCATGCTGGTTTGACTGTCCTGGCCCCAGTTCTGGCTCTACGAGTAACCCGTGGTCTGATCCTGTAGGATCGCTAGGCCCCGATATTCTCATCTGTAAAGTGTGAGGAAGAGAAGGAGCATCCCATAACCTCTGTAATGTAGGATGGGGACAGTAACATTTGTCCTATAGCAGTGTGGTATTTGAGATCTACAGGCAGGACCACCTTCTAGCCCAGAGCAAAGAATGCGGGACGGAGAGTCCAGGGCAGTCTGGGCCACCAGCTTTGGGATATCCTTATTCTCCTTTTTCTTTCTTTCTTCTTTCTGAGAGAAGGACAGTGAGAGAGAGAGAGAGACAGAGAGAGAGAGAAAGAATCAGTTTTATTTACTTTTTCATGTGGCTCTTGTTCCAACACGTTGTTGTGTACGTGGTGCAGGGGTTTGAAACTGCGTCCCTGTGCATGCCAGGCAAGTACCATAACCGCTGAGCCACTGCTCCAGCCCCTGGGATACCCTTCTTAAACATTCAGATTTCTGCACCCCACTTTAGAGGGGTATGTGGATTCAGGGTCTCTGTGGATGATGACTTTGCCTTAAAAAAATTTTTTTTTAAAGAGAGACAGTGAGAGAGAGAAAGAGAGAGAGAATCAATTTTTATTGAGTTTTTCACATGGCCTTCGTTGCTCTGACCCTTAGTTGTGTATGCGGGTGCTGGGGTTTGAACCCGTGTACTCGTGCATGCCAGGCAAGAGCTGTAACCGCCGAGCCACCACTCCAGCCCTTTAAATATTTTTTAACCTGTGCGTTATGATTATACCTGGTGGTGAGATTCATTGTGACATATTTTGACATGCATATGACATAATTGGATCAATGTCATTCCCCAGCACCTCCCTTCTCTCCTCTCCTCTCTCCTCCTGATTCCCTTACTCAGTTCTGCTGGCCTCCCTTCTGTTTTCCTGAGGTCTCCCATTTTATATTTCTCTCTCCAGTTTCCGCGTAGGAGAGAGAGATCACATGACCCATGGCTTTTTCATCCTGATTTGTCTTGCTCAACCTGATGCTCTCCCATCCCATCCACTTTCCGTCAAATGTAGTTGTTTTTTTTGTTTGTTTGTTTGTTTTGTTTTTGAGAGCGAGAACCAATTTTATTCAGTCTTTCATGTGGCTTTTGTTGCTCCAACACTTCGTTGTGTACTTGGCGCTGGGGCTCAAAACTGTGTCCTTGCGCATGCCAGGCAAGCACTGCAACTGCTGAGCCACCGCTCTGGCCCAGCCTCCATTTTTTTTTAAAGTTTTTTTTGTAAATTTTTTTTGGTTGTAGGTGGACACAACACCTTTATTTTATTTTATTTATTTTTATGCAGTACTGAGGATCAAACCGAGTGCCTCACATGTGCTAGGCAGGCGCTCTACCAATGAGCCATGGCCCCAAGCCCCTCAATGCAGTTTTGATTTACATTTCCCTGATTGCTGAAGAAATTGAATATTTTTTCATGTATTCATTGGTCATTTGAATTTCTTCTTTCGAGAAAGGTCTGTTTAGTTCATTTGCCCATTTATTGATTGTGGTCTTCGTGGTTTTGGTGTTGAGTTTTTTGAGCGCTTTGTGTTTTCTGGATGTTACTGTAGGAAGTGTGGCGGGCATGGCTTTTCCTTTTCATGGTGTTTCTCTAATAAATCGTATGCACTGCAAAGTTTGAGAGCTTTGGCCTAAGGGCACATGCATCCCCAGTGCTCCTGTTTCTGTGGGGAGTGATTGGGTACAGTTCTGGGGGAAGGGCTGGAGCCTGTGGGGGTGGGGTGAGGAGGGCTGTGTCTAGCCCAAAGCCAAGTTCCAGCCAGTCTGGCAAACTGGGCCCAGTCCAGCCCATAACAGAAGCCCAGCCCTGGATTCTTTTTTTTTGCTTTTTTAAATTAGAGTTTTATTGTTACACATAGTAGCTGGGTTCATCCCAATGAACTCATACATGCGTGGAAATCAGTTTCAGTTCATGGTCCCCCCTTTCCCTTCCATCTTCCATCCCCTCTCTCATTTTCCTTCTTCTACTAAACTTTTTTTGCTCATCTGTTAATTTATATTTGAATGGCTCTTTATGTAATCCTATCATCCCCCCTTTCTTTTATTTTACTCTAGCTTCCACATATGAGAGAAACATTCAACAATTGAGTTTCTGAGTTTGGCTAATTTCACTTAGCATGATGTTCCATTTCCTGGCAAATGCCATAATTTCTTTCTTTTTTATGGCTGAGTAGAATATATAAATATATAAATTTCTTAATTCATTTGTCTATTGATGGCATCTGGGTTGATTTCCTAATTTAGCTATTGTGAATTATGCTACCATAAACATTGAAGTTGTTATTTCCAGTCTTGGATTCTGATTTGAGGGGGCAGGTGGGAGCAGAGAACTTCTTTAAAGTTGGGTTATTTTTCCAGGTTTTGGAAATGAGGTACGGCTCTAATGAAATGGGCTTCAGTAACTTAAACAGTTTTAGCAAAGTGGCAGGCTAGAAGATCAACACCCATAAATCAATAGCTTTCCTATACACTAATAATAATAGGACTGATGAAGAAATCAGGAAATAAGTCTCATTTACAATATCTTCGAAAAGAATAAAATACTTGGGAATTAACCTTACAAGGGAAATCAAAGATCTCTACAACGAAAATTATCAGTCATTGAAGAATGAAATCCAAGATGACCTAAGAAGATGGAAAGACGTCCCATGCTCTTGGTTAGGCAGAATTAATATAATAAAAATGGCCATTCTACCAAAAACTCTATACAGATTTAATGCTATCCCTATTAAGATACCTATGTCATTCTTTACAGACAAAGAAAAGGCAGTTCTCAAATTCATTTGGAACAATAAGAAACCCAGAATTACCAAAACATTACTAAGCAAGAAAGACGAATCAGGCAGTTATGCCATATCAGATCTAAAACTATATTATAGAGCTGTAGTAACAAAGACAGCATGGTATTTGTATCAAGATAGGAAAGAAAACCAATGGAATGGAATAGAAGATCCAGAAACAAACCCACAAATCTTTAAACATCTGATTTTTGACAAAGGGGGACAAAATATTACATGGAGGAGGGACAGCCTTTTCAACAAATGGTGCTGGACAAACTGGACAGCCACTTGCAGAAAGTTGAAATTAGACCCATATCTTTCTCCTTGTACGAGAATCAAATCAAAATGGATCAAGGAGCTAGGAATTAAACCAGCTACCTTGCAAATGATGGAAGACAAATTAACTCCAACACTTCAACATTTGGGAGTAGGCAAAGACTTTCTCAACATGTCTCCCAGAGTGAAGGAAGTAAGGTTAAAAATCAGTGAATGGGATGCCATAAAGCTAAAAAGCTTTTGCACTGCCAAGGAAACAATCAAAAGAGTCAAGAGATTTCCTACAGAATTGGAGAGAATCATGGGCTGTGATTCCTCTGACAGGGGCCTCATATCCAGAATCTACAAAATCCTTAAAAATCTCAACTACAAAAACACAAACAACCCAATCAATAAATGGGCCAAAGAGCTAAATAGAAACTTCTCAACAGAGGACATTGATCAAGCCAATGAATATATGAGAAAATGCTCTAAATCACTAGTAATCAGAGAAATGCAAATGAAAAACTACATTAAGATATCACCTCACACCAGTCAGATTGCTAAAATGAAGAAAATAAACAATAATAGATGCTGTAGGGGTTGTGGAGAGATAGGCACACTAGCACACTGTTGGTGGAGCTGCAGACTGGTACAGCCCCTCTGGAAAGCAATGTGGAGAATCCTCAAAAAACTAGGGATGAGCCCACCATATGATCCTGCTATTCCTCTCCTGGGTATTTTTCCAGGGGATTTAGAATCAGCACACTACGGTGACACAGCAATATCTATGTTCATAGCAGCTCAATTTACAATAGCTACATTATGGAAAGAACCCAGATGCCCCTCACCAGATGAATGGATCCAAAAACTGTGGTACATATATACCATGGAGTTTTACTCAGCAATTAGAAATAATGATATTGCAGACTTTGAAGGTAAATGGATGGCTATGGAGGAAATTATGCTGAGTAAAATCAGCTTAACCCAGAGAACCAAGGGTCGAATGACTTCACTCATCTGTGGACATTGGAGTTAGACCCTGGCCATTGAGAAAGGAGGTCTATTATCATGTTTTAAATCTGGATAAGGTGTAATATCATACAACCTAAGGCATTCGTAGAGATGTATTGGGAAGGAGAGGGGGAGGGATAAGGGTGGGTAATGGGGGGGCTCTTGGGGGTAAATCAAATTTTCAGAGTTTATATACATATTATTTTATTTTATTAGAAGCTTGTTTGATTGTTCAACAAATACATTTCTGAATTAAAAAAAAGAAATGGGCTTCAGTAATTCAGCTGGAGGGAGGCTGGTTAGAGTAGTGGTTCAGGTGCTCAGGTTTGAGAGCCCCACAAAACTGGGTTTAAATCCTGACTTGGTGGCACTTTAGCCATGTGACATGAGCCAAGCCATTGAGCCTCATCTGTAGGGGAGCACTGGCCTTTGAGATACTTGTATGTTCTCTTTCCCCAGGAAGCATCCACAATCCCCTTTGACAAAGCTCAGAGTAACATGGTGCCCTGGGTAGGATTTGGAGAGTGACAGAAACTGCCCTGTGACCATGCTCACTGACCTCAGCATTTTCACCTCCATTACATCATGGCAGCCTGTGGGACATAGGAAAGGGGAAGGGTACACCTCTGTCCTAAAAGACCCACTGTAACACCCTTGGCCACTTGATTGTTGCTGGTGTAAAACTTCCCTGAAGTTCTTGTAACAGAGTGGGGTGGGATAAAATGGGGTGGGGTGGAGCTGTAGGGCGACTCCTAGGGAATTTCCATTGGGTTGGGCTACTTGTGTGAGGAATGGGTTTCTCTTGATTGGGATGCCTTGCCCAGCCGTTCTGTTTAGCATTCACTGGTGGGGTGGGATTGGGGCGGGTCAGGTCCATTTCTCTTGCCTTTGATCTTGCCACCCGACTTTCTGGGTGCCTGGCCAAGGCTGAGGGCCCCTTCTTGTGGCTGACTCACCACTGTGAATTGCCAGTGTGTTTTTGGAAACTGTGACTGCCAAGCTGGGAAAGGGAGGGTAAACTGATTACACCAGTAAGCAGTGGTTAATAACTTTTGGTTCTGAGCAGGTGGCTTGCAGAGATGCTAGCCCAGGCAGGCCAGGCATGAATTGGGAGGGGCTGCAAGAAGTCATGGTCAGGCAGGAGATGGAGCTGGGCAGGCATCTGGCTCTGTAGTTGAGCTGAGGTCAGATAGGCTGTGTCCAAGGCTGACCGCTGGCATCAGGTGCAGGCATCAGGAGCACCATTGATAGCTCCAGGATGGGAGTTCTTGCGTTGTCCAGACTGTCTGTAATTTGAGACTTGTTCCAAGTCTTTTAACCCCCTTCCCTGTAGCTCTCTAATTGTGAAAGAGCCTTGCACAACACCACCTTCCTAGCTTGGCTTATTTTTATTTTTATTATTTTAAAGAAAGAGAGTGGGGCTGGAGCAGTGGCTCAGCAGCTACGGCACTTGCCTTGCAAGCATGAGTCAGCGGGTTCAAACCCCAGCACCACATACACAACAAAGTGTCACAGCAACAAAAGCCACATGAAAAACTGAATAAAATTGACTTTCTCTTTCTCTCTCTCTCTCACTGTTTCTCCTTCTTTAAAAAATAAAGAGAGAGAGAGAGAGAGAGAGAGAGAGAGACAGTGAGAGGAAGCAGGGTGGGGAGAGAGAAAGAGAGAATCAATTTTATTTAGTTCATGTGGCTTTCATTGCTCTGACACTTTATTGTATATGTGATGCTGGGGTTTGAACTCGCATCCTCACACATGCCAGGCAAGCGCTATAACCACGGTTTTAAAGAGCTCTTTCAGCAGCTCTCAAGCTCTTTCCCAGAGGAATGCTCAAGGCTGTGATCTGCTCAGGGGGTTTTCTGAAGGGTTTCGCATCTTCAAGGGTCCAATTTGTTGGTAGGTGATCTGGCCATCTTCTGGGGCACCCCTATTTTTAATCTAGGGACAGGGTTCATCCAGGGACCTGATTTTTTGTGAGCAGGCCACCAAAGTAGAGGCCTGCATTGGAGGGATGGATGTGCTGCCTCCCTTCAACTTAGTCATGACCTGCACCCTCTCATATCCTTCATGCCCCATACAAGGCATCTCGCTCCAGCTCCTCCTCTTTCTCTCCTTTTGCTTGTGACTGCTTTAGAGAATCGGGGCTAAAGATCAGAGATAGAAGAGCTTTTCCCACCAGTGAGCTCTCAGCTGGCCTCAAACAGCCCCTCCCCTGCCCCACCCCACCCTGTTCACTTATTTGTAACAAATGGTGCCATCCTCCAAGTCCCCAGAGGAAAAAGGGCCAGTCAATCAACATTTGGCAGAAGCGCAGGTTGGAGAGGATGACCTGCTCAGAGGTGTCTGAGGGGTTAAGTGACCTCTTAAATCCACACAGCCAGCGGTGACCGGGGTCTGCGGTTCCCAGTTCAGCACCAATTTCTCCATGGCACTCCTTCAGAATGCATTCAGTATGAAAACCGAAGTGAAGGCTCTGTTCCGTTTGACAGCCTGGTGTTCTTCTGTCTGTCAACACTTTGATAAATTTAGAAGAAATGGACCTATTTTGGCGCATCTGGGGACTCTCAAAAAGATCAAGATTGCCACTGCGATGATTCCTTTGCTCTGCCACCTTGAGACAAAACGGTAGTTTATGCGAGCGTTTTCAGGCTGTCTTTAACCCGTAGCCGACTCCAGCATAATTTGATTCGTGGTTGGAAGTTATCATGGCGGTGCCTGCACCGCGCTGACCTGCACATCAGAGTCACTCTTCCTTACAGCAGGTGTGTAGCTCATTCCGCCACTGACAAGCAGAGCGGATGGAGAAGTCCGTCTGTATTTTGAAGGGTTGTTATCATTGCTTTCTGTGATGATGGATGGAAAGGCATTTGGTGTTTAGTGTCCTGGTTGGACGTGGGCCAGGAGAAGCAAAGTGGGGACAAGCTGTATAAAGCTGGCATCCTGGGGCCTCAAAACTTCCTGTCCCATCCATCCAGTCATTTCCCTCTCACCATTAACCCCGGGAGGACTGGAGATCCTGGGCTTGGAGGGTCATCTAGGGGTGTTTGAGATGATCTGGATCCAGTTTAATTTTCTACGTAATCAACTTCAAGGACCAAAGGGAAGCCTTTTCCCAGGAGCCTTGGGGGATGCCTGTGGGAGTCACTTTGGTAGATCAGTGTCCTTAGTCCTTGCAGGAATCGAGGCGGGGGGGGGGGGAACAGAGGGCTCAGAAGCCCGACTGCCACAGTGTGGATCAGAGTGGGGAGCACTTCAAGGAAGTTCTTCCTACACAGTTTCCTTACATCCCAGAGCAGAACTGGCTTTCCTCAGCAAGGTGCAGCCTGTTGAAATCTCCTTCCTGAGCTTCAGGCTCACATATTGATCACCTGCCCTGCAAATGTCTGCAGTCATGGCTGGAAACCAGCTCACTTCCCCCAGCCTCGCTCTTACCCCTGTGTCTACCCCCACTCCCAGCCCCCAAATCACTTTTGCCTGGACCTGGTCAGTGTACTTGCTGGATTCCTTGGTACCATGGTGAGCCCCTAGCACCTTATGACACTGACATTTCCTAACCCTGACCTAGACTTCCAGGCCCATCATAACATTTTTGTATGCCTAATAGTTTCTAGAAATTTCTACTAGTCCAACATACTGTCCAGAGATAGTTTCCCTACCTTCCACAGCATCCTGGTGGGCAGTACCCTCAGAGGTGACCAGTCACTAGTGTACCTCCAGCACAGTGCAGATGGATTTTATTACCTTCCCTGGTCCCACAAAGCTCCCTGTTTCTTTGATATTGTTTTTCCTTCATCCTAAGCAGTGGTTGAGGCCCCCTTTTTTTTCTTGGTGGGCAAGTGGCATGTATTTCTTTGAAAGATTTACAAAAGCTAAGAATATTTTTTGAGGAAAAAAAAAAGCCTCCCTGGATTGCGAAGTTCTCCAAAATTAAAAAAATTGCCCCATAGTTACATCCCAGATTTGAGGACATTTTTAAAGTGCAAGTGAATTGTACTGTTGAGTGGCCCAGATACTGCCCCCAGAAGATTACCTGCTACTGAGATGTATGGATGCTCCTCCTTCCTCCAGCCAAATTCAGTTATATCTCATGACTTTCCCCCATCTGGAGTTGATAGGAGGCTTTTTCTTTTTCTTTTTCTTTTTGGCGGGGGAGGGCATGGATCTCTTTGAAAGATTATCAAAAACTGAAGACCTCCTTGGAGAAAAATGTGCACACTTAGAACACTTTCTTGTGGTTGTGAGGGGTTGCAGACCTTTCCTGGGCCTCATCCCTGGCTTCCAGGTGCTCTTTCTTAGTGTTTATGACATCTACAACTTGACATGACCTTGGTACACTTGGGCTTTACCAGTTAATGCTCCAGCAGCCATCAGGGTCTGGGGATCCCATGGATTTCCAGGAGGGCCACTAAGATACCGTTCAGCAGCCAGGGACCAGTGCAAAGACCGGTACTCAGTCCCAGAGATGAAGACGTTGCCCAGTGCTCTTCCAGAAGGGCTGCTAGCCCTGTGGCTTCCAGTGTAACTGCGTCTCTGGTGTGCGCCTGCTCCCTCTGTTAACTGGCCTGAAAGAGGCACTCGGTAATTCTTGGCAGGGAATCTGAGTACAAAGTACAGGGAAAACAAGTAAGAGACACGTGTACGAGCCGAGCCAGCCCAGCACCCATGGCAGACGTGGCTAATAAATCACTGCTCGCTTTCCCATTGGGCCCAGATATGTCTTAAGATCCTTCTCAAATGGTAATTTAGGGAGACATCATCAATCCATCAGAGCTGGCGTATGGGACGAAGTGTATCTGCCATCCGGTATGCAGCATGGCTGGGCACCTGGCTCTAGGCCTACATCGTGCCAGTCTAGGGTCTTAGGCCCCAGTCTTGGAGATCCCCAGACACCTTCCACCAGGTTAGTCAAGCTGACTGTGGAGGCAGATCCTGGTCCCCTTCTTTATCCCTCTGATTTAAATTGCACATTCTCAGCTCAAGTGTCTTTAGTGTCCTTTGTCATCTTCAGGGGTCTCTGATCAGTGATCTGACCCTCATTGCCTCCAGGCTGGAGCTGTTAAGAGTCTCTCAACTCTCCTCCACTCTGGTTCTTGCAACCTCTGCCTCCTCGGTGCACAGCTTCCTCAGACTTACAGTGTAACACGTTGTGTCCCGTTTTGAAATTCTTTAGACCTTTAAAAGAGAAAAGCTACATTTTTAAAAAGCATGGCATATTACAGACTGGCCCCATTACAGACTGATCATTACAGTCTGGCCCCAACTTCTTTTTCGGTTTCTCTTGTCACTGTGCCCCCACCCTCTAACAAGGTCTTATAGCGCATTATTTCCTGACATTCTGGGCTTTGACACAAGTCCTTGTCCTAGACCTTGCTGGCCTTCCTTCTGGAATACTGCGGTTCCCCGCCCAGCCTTTTTCTCTGCCTGAAGAACTCCTCCTTTCTTTCAAAACCCTTCTCAAATGCTGCTTTGTGCCACTCTGTCCCTGTTGAGTTTGGAATTCCCATTGCCTCCTTCCTCCTAGGCACATTACTGTTATCCGGATACCTGTTCCTCTGCCTAGTAAGTGTGACTGTGGGACAGTGTCTGACACGCCCCTGTGTCCCAGCACACAGCCCAAGGCAAGGCGCAGATCAGGGAACCTGCCGAGCTGCTTAGCTGCACCTCGGACGGTGACGAGTGACAGGTGACGGTGGGTGGGGATCCCAGCCTCTCTCCTGGTGCCCCCAGGCAGCATTTGCTCTGTCATCACCCCTTGCCAAGCAAAAGCAGCTTTCACCTTTTAAATGATGGCCTTCCTCCTCCCCGCAGAAAGAGTTCCTCATTGAAATTCACCAGGAATGGGCAGTTTCTGACAGGAGTCTCTTGGCTGGCGGGTGGTGCAGCTGCCAGCCCTCAGCACTCCTGGAAGCAGCAGGGCCTTTGTTCAGGAACTGCAAGCCCACCTTTACCACTGCCCAGGCCGCAGGGGCGAAGCAACCCTTCCCCTTCTCCACAGGCCCCTCCTAGGACCCTCTGCTCTGCTTTCCTTGACTGGGGCTGGGAGCCCCCCCGTGATGGTGGAAATGGTGTGGGAGAGGAGCCTGCTCAAAGTTGCTGCGGGGGAAGAGCTGGCTGGGCAGGAAGGGTCTTCAATTTAGCTGAAGCTGGGCGGGTGCAGGCAGCTCTCATTTGCATCTTTGGACAACCTGTGGGCTCCTCGGGAAATCAGAGCGGCAAGGCTCGTGGCAAGATGGTGTCCTTGCAGATGATGACAACATTACGAAGGATAATGTCACCCGTACAGCCCGAGCTAGGCACTGCTTCAGATGCTTTTCCTGTATTAACTCCTTTAGGTCCCGAAGGACCTGCTTTATTGTAGGTTTTAGTATGATCCCCATTTTACAGATGGGAAAGGGGAGGTCACAGAGAGCACCTTCTGCTACTCTCTGCAAGCGCGTGGGGAAACCGTGGGTGGGGGGTGCATTGTGAGCATAGGAAGAAGGGGACATTCTGGCACCAGCCTGAGGAAGCTTCTGCAAGCCTCTGCTTTCTAATCCAAGCAGCAGGATAATTGTATCTCCTGGAAAGTTCAGGGGAAGGGACAGGACGAGCTCATGCGGGTAGAATGCCCAGCACACTGGATGATCAGTAAGCAGAAGCTGTCGTTATTAATTGTCTAATTGCTCCTTCCTTTGTGTGCTTTCTGTTTCATACCCTTCTCTCCAGAACCTTATCAGACCATTTTAATTATGTTCTCATGCATCTGTCTTGCTGCTACACTGACGGCGACAACCAACTCCTGTCTACCACAGGAGTCTCTGCTTGGCAGACGGGAGGTTTTATATGAGAAAACTGAAGCTTTGCAGCAGAGTGGTTTGCCCGAGTGGACAAGCTAGTAAGCTTTAGAGTCCAGGCCCCTCTTCAAGATACGGTGCAGATTATTTTCTGACCCAAAATCAGCGAGAACGTGGAAGAGAACCCAGTTCTGGGACCTGGGATGGCCTGAGTGGGAAGCTCCAGGTCCCTGGCACCTTCAGGAGGAGAAGACGGGGATGAGATCCAGGGAGGAAGGGGCTTTTAGGGGGTGGACAGGGCTCAGTGATCTGATCTGATCACATCTGAGTGATCAGATGTGAAGGAGAGTGAGGAGTGGAGTTGCTTTGGAATATGGGGAGGGTACAGGAGTCTGGATGGGAGGAGAAGCTCACCAATGAGATTTCAGGAATGCTGGGGGGAAGGGGTCCATAGGACAGGCTCCTATGGTCTAGCAGGCACTTGCTGCTCAAGGGATGGGGGCAGGGCACTGACATCTGCTGCAGGAGCACAGGCCTGGAGTTGGGCACTAGGGCTTGAAGCCTGGCTCTTCTGCAACCTGCTGGCAGTGACTTGGAGTCAGTTATTTAGCCTCTCTGGGTCTTAGTTTCACTTTCTGTGAAAGGGGGATGATTAGAAATTACCCCCTAGCCTCCTGTTGTGAAGATCAGATGAGATAAAACAGATCAATGATGGGGCACAGTAAGAGCTGGATAAATAGTGTCCCTTGCTATTCTCAGCTGTTCTTGTTTCCCGAATGCTGATGCCTCTTGCTGCTGGCATCCTCCTCCCTGTTTCAACCTCTCCTGTCCTGCCAGCACTAGGAACCCTGAGGCCCAGCATAGGTGCTTTCAGCCTCTCCATTCTTTTGAGACCTCTGTCCCCAAAGCATCTCCTCTAGCCATTTTGAATAGCTGATCAAGGAAGAGCAGAGACTTGTGAATAATTGTCTTCTTCCAGTGAGATGTCCCTTGAATGTTAACTGCCCTGTGCCTTGACCCATGGTTGTGACTGATGGAGGGATGTTGGACAGGGCAGTAGGGAGCTATTTTAGGGGTAGAGGAGTCTTTCTGGAGCTGGTCTGGCCAATGCATTTGGAAGCTGCCTACTATGTCTTCATGCATGGACATGTTTAACGAGTTCAAAGCTCAGACTAAGAGAGGGTCTGCAACTTCTGCTTGGGAAGTGAGTGTGGGGGCTGTCTTCATGCTCTTTTGGTCAGGGGTCTTTTGATGAGGTCTTTGCTCCTTTCCATAGGACCAGCTGCTCTAGCATTATACTATCTCTCCGTCTTTCTTGCCCCTAGCTCCCGGGATGGCAGGGACCTATCACTGCCTGACATGCAGCATGTATTTAATCAGTGTGGAGAGGAGGGAGAGATCCTGATCCATCACCCAAGGATCAGGAAGTCCATGTTCAGGTCCTGCCCTGCCTTTATCAGTGTGTGGTCTGGAATAAGCTACTTCTGTTCTCTGAGCCTGAACTTGGGGCTGATATCATCCGACTTTCAGTGGAGGAAACATTTAAACCAATATGTTTCCTTGGATGATGCAGAACTCCAAGCCCAGTCTGCAGAAGGAGTTTGTCCCAGCTTGTGAGCCAGAGTTTGGCTGCAAAAGCTCAGAAGCGCTCAATCAAGGGCTTCAAGAGGACAGGATCACCCTGGTTATTTGCGAGGCTCTTGGATCTATGGACGGGAAGAAGAGCTGCTTTCGGCCAACCATTTACTGCTGTACTTTCAAAGCCAGTGGGAGTTCCTGAAGGTGCCTGTAAGGTTCAGAGACCTTGACAGTGTGTGCGTGTTCAGGGATCACAAGCTCTGGTCACATCCAAGATGCAGAATGCCTCTGAAGCTCTGCAAAGTTTTAGGTCTTGACTCAGCTGCAAAATGAATGGACTCGCACCAGCACAGAGCGTGTTTGGACCAAACCGCTCGCTCCGTTTTATGGGGCCTATACATCTGCAGAATCACCTACCCGTCACTCTGGAGACGGAATGCATTATCTCAGAAAACTTTCTTTTCCCTTTCCCCCCAAAAAAACTTTTATTCCCTGGTGGAAATGGTTTATCAATGTCTTTAAAAAAAAAACCACTCAGATTTCTTGGCAATGTCTGATGCCATGAGAGTGTCTGTGCGCATGTAAATGAATGGGAGGGCATTAAAAACCCTCTTGCTCCGGCAGCCAGAGTGGAGAAGGGCCAGATGATGGATGGAGCACGTTTTCTGCTGAGCGGTTTTGCTCTTTTCCCAGCTGCCAATGGCTGATGTATTTCATCTTTTGTTTCCTTTACTGCTGGGGGTATGTCCCCGGGCACCCACTTGTCCCACCCCTGGGAGAGCTGCAGCCAGCTGTTGTGAACTTGGCTCCTGATTCAGGGAAGGCTCGGGACTGCCCAGCTGGATGGGGACCCCCAGGAGCGCCCCTCCCTGCGGCTGGGTTAGTGGGAGAGGCTGCTGAGGAGGCAGAAGTGCAGTCTGCTCTCCTGCGTGGACGTGGGCTTCGCCCTCTTCCACTGCACTCACGTTAATTGAGGCCCACTGTGTGCACCGGGCCCTGCCTTCTGTCATCCTCCCATCAGGTGGAGGAGGGAACTTAGCTGTGACCTTTACACACAGGGCGTGACCTTTCCACAGGCACCTGCTCTCCTTCTGCACGTGGGCACACGCTCACACTCACCTCCACACCATGCCTGGAAACGTCATAACCCACACGGATACCAGTGCACACACCTCAGCGTACACAGAAACACACACACAACCACGCCCTGCCAGTGTCCATTCATGCACACCCACACAAATATGTGATCCTGCACACCCCCAGATGAGGAAGTTAAACAGTGAAACAAAAACTCGGTCATCCGCAGCCAGAATGAGTGGGCAGGTGAGAAAGAATACACAGGATGTTCCAGGGGAAATAATGCTGCTATGGGAATTTGCCTTTCTAGTGTGGCTGTAGTCTCCTAGTGGCTGTGTGACCTTGGCCAAGCCTCTGAACCTCTCTGAGTTTGTTTTTCTTTTTTGAGGCTGAGTTCCTTCCAGATACAAGAGACCATGATTTAGTGAAATCAGAAGTTCAGAAGTCAATGTGGGCTGAAGTAAAAGCAATAATAATAGCTAATTTATATGGAGCACTTACTATGGAACTTTCTGTGAATCAGTTTATGTACATTATTTCTTTTAATCCTCATAATAACCCTAAAAGATTGTACCATCATTAGCTGTGTTTTTTTCTCCTTTTTCAGGGTACAGGGGATTGAACCTAGGGACACTCTACCACTGAGCCACCTGAGTTGCTAGGATTAAAGTTGTGCACCAGTGTCCAACTTTGTGTTTTATAGGTGAGAAAACCTGGGCTCATTGACTACCCCAGTGTCACGCTGAATAGTGGTAGAGTGTGGTTGAACCCAGACAGGTTGGGGTCAGGGCCTGAACTTTCAGCTACGATGAGAAGCGATGAGTTGGACTCCTGTTGGCACTGGGGGCTGGGAGGTGAACAGGACATAGCCCTTGCCCTGCAGAGGCCCACAGGCTTGTGGGGAGGCAGCCACGTGCTGGACAGTGAGGATGGGGTGCGCTGACTGTTGCCCCTGGAGACCCACTTCCACTCGTGATGGCTTGCTTGTGACTCTGTGGGTTAAGACAGTTCAGCCTGGCCCTGGGGTGCCATTGGGTAGGGATCTCTGGCTGGACAGGGACTGTGTGTCCAGATAATGAGTTTCCAGGCAAGCTGTAGAGGTCAGGGTTGATCTGGGAGCACATGTTTTGTGTGTCTTCATGTCCCAGGTAAGGACACATAGGGACATTCCCTGCGTCCTGGCCTTGGTCCGGGCTGGGGCCTCCGTAGCTCATGATTGCTTGTGAAAATTAGGGAAAGAGCTTCTCTGAGAGGATTGCAGACCTGCACCAGGGCAGGGCCTGGGACTGGTCAAGGGAGTGTCGGAGCATCGGCCTCTCAGTCCCCTGTTCACCCCTAGATCTTAGTAGCGTCGGCGGGGGTGTGTGTGGGAGCAGGTGTGGGAGTCTTCACAGGGCTGGCTTCTGCAGGGGAAGCAGCAAGGTGGTAGGACCTTAGGGGCCCATCACCGGGGTGGGAGGTAGCCCTGGAGGAACCTCAGCCAAAGCACAAATGACACACCTTGCTTCTGGGAGCCCATGGCAGGGGCAGGATTTGCATGCAGGCCTGTCTGGTTCCGAAGGTTAGACACCAACCATTACACCAAGCCGTGTCCCCTAATCCTCCCTGGACACTGCTCGCCATGAGATGGGAGGGGGTTAAGGAGGGTGGAAGGAGAAGGCACCGGGTGGTTGCTGGTGTGGGCGGAGCTGAATGAGGAGCTGGGAAGCCAGCACAGCCAGAGCAGGCGTCCCCGAGGGCCTCCCTGACTTCAGAGGGGTTGGATTTGCAGGTGCACTTCCAGCTTCCCTTCCGTGTGCCCTTGGCTTCTAGGGCTCTGGCATGGCATCTGTCCTAGGGGATTTCCGTCACCACACAATCAGTGGTTCCTGCAGCTGTAGCACGCCCAGCCTGCAAGCCACCCCCATCTTTCCGCATGTGAGCCGGGCACCTCAGTCCTGTCTGTGCTCTGTCCTCCCTGTCTTTTGGCTCCTTTTGGTCCTCTGGGAGGGGTGGTGTGGGTCACCTCCAGGGTTCTTCCAGAAGCCTCACCTCCCTTTTTAAATAATTTAAAAAAAATAATTTTTATTTAGTTTTTCACATGGCTTTCGTTGCTCTGAGATTTTGTTGTGCACGTGGTGCTGGGGTTTGAACCCGCGTCCTTGCACATGCCAGGCGAGCGTAACCGCTGAGCCACCGCTCCAGCCCAAGCCTCCCCCTTTCTTTCTGTAGAAATTTCTTCCTCTCCCAGCACCCATGTTCCTCCGACTGTGTTATGGTCATGTTGAGGGCCCACCCCGTGCGGGTCCAGGAAGAGACCTTTATCTTTTCCTGGTTTGTCCTGTCTGCCCTGGTGCTGGGACAGCCTCAGGTGTTCTCTGCTATCTCAGGGTGTGCCATGAGGGTTCCTGCCCTGGCCTTGGACACATCCAGGTCAGAATCCAGGGTGCTAAAACCCAGCCCTGCCTTTGGGATCAGCCAAGTTCCCGCCTTTCCTGGAGGATTTCAGGACAAAATTTGCTCAGTCAAGGGGGTTGTGGGAGCCCCCTCTGCTGGCTGAGGTGGGAATCTCCTCCTTCACATCCCCAGGCCTCGCTCTGCCAGAGTTCCTGAGTACAGGAGGGACCCTGGGCAAATCTGACTGGATCCCCTCCTTACTCTCCATCCCCCTGCTCAGCTTCCCACCTGTGACACGGGGGCCACCCTCCCTGCCTCCTCCATGTCCTTCTGCCTGTCTAACTGGCCTCTGGCCTTCTCACCCGTGGGTTTTTTCTGATTTTTTTTTTTTTTTGAGAGACAGAAAATCAATTTTATTTAGTTTTTTTTATGTGGCTTTCGTTGCTCTGACACTCGTTGTGTACGTGGTGCTGGGGTTGGAACTGGCGTCCTTGCGTGTGCCAGGCAATCGCCGTAACCACCGAGCCACTGCTCCAAACCTGTTTTTGATTCTTGAGGGTCAATAACCGGGGTGGAGATGCTGACTCGCATGGTAAGTGTGTGTTGAACTCTGGGGAACAGCAAGCTGTTTGCCACGGCTCGGCCCCCGTTTTGCAGCCCCCCAAGTGTGTGCAGGTGCCTTCTTTCCTGCAGATCTGACTTGTTCCCTCCAAGGCCCACCTGGAGCTCCTCATTGCTTGCTACGGTGGTGTTTTCGGGTGTGCCCAGCTGAAGAACTGGAACTTTAATATGCAAAATGAGTAAAAGAGGGAAGAGGGGGCTACAGGTTGCTGTCTTCTCTCTGCACACAGCTGCCTGGGAGTCTTTGAGAACCACTCTCTAGGGTGGCGGGGACCATTTCCACCATCTGCTGGGGCTGGCTTCCGGCGCTAGGGTGAGCCCCTTCTTTCACAGAAGGAGAAAGTGAAGCCAAGATGGGGGAAGAACTTGGCCAAGGTCACATGAGTTTGTGGCAGGAGCAGTACTGGAACCAAAATCTTCTGGTTCCCTTTAAAGTGCTGTTTCCTTCTTTCTTTTCCTTTTTTTTTTTTTAAAGGGAAAAATTACAAAAGTGATATGTGCTTACAATAATGAATTCACACACTGAAGAAATAGAAAGTCAAAACTGAAAGTTTTTCTCTATCCTTACTTCTTAACTCCAGTCACTGGAGACAATGTCAAAAGTTTGTGTCCTTCTAGACTCTTTTTTCTGTGTGTGCATGCACAAACACACATAATCACATACCTATCCATTGATTGACTCACTTACACATACACACACACACCTACATGAGTTTTTGTTTGTTTGTTGGTTGGTTTGCTTGCTGGTTTTGCAAATATGAGATTGTAGCTAGGTGTGGTGGCCCATGCCACCTCCCAGTGGCTTGGGAGGCTGAGGCAGGAGGATTGAAAGTTCAAAGCCAGTTTCAGCAACTTAGTGAGGGCTGGCATAATTTAGTGAGATCCTGTCTCAAAATAAAATATATAAAAGGGCAGTGGATGGGACTCAGTGGTGAAGTGCCCCTCGGTTCAATCCCCAGTACTTAAAAAAAAAAAAAAAGAAATTTTACTAGACTTCTTCTTCTTCTTTTTTTTTTTCTAAAGAGAAAGGGACAGAGAGAGAGAAAGAGAGAATCAATTTTATTTAGTTTTTCATGTGACCCTCGTTGCTTTGAGACTTCACCGTGTACGTGGTGCTGGGATTCCAACTTAGGTCTTCGCACATGCCAGGCAAGCTCTGGAACCACTGAGCCACCACTCTAGCCCCTAGACTTATTCTTATTTTGGGGGTTGGATATTGGACGTTGAACCCAAGGCCTTGTGTATGCCAGGCAAGCATTCTATAACCGAGTTACATCCCCAGCCCTTTAGAATTTTTTCAAAAATTTTTGAAAGGACAGCCCAGGCTGTCCTTGAACTTGAGATCCCCCTGCCTCAGACTCCTGAGTTTCTGGGATTATAGGCGTGCACCACTGCACTCAGTTCTTGAAGCCTGGAAGGACAAGTACTTGCCCTAGAGATTTTACAGTTAGAGGGATGTGCCATGGAATGATGGAAGTGTCTCTGCTACATTTGTGCCCCTGAGCATAGACTTAGGGAGCCTGCAGGCCAGGTTGGGTATACACAGATGCAGACAGGAGCCAGCCAGGCAAAGGCTTCACATGGTGACAGCTGAGTTGGACCATATGACTTGAGTGGGGGAGGCTGTGTTGGGAGAAGGGGACAAGCTGGGCAGAACCTTGGGAGAGGGACACAAGAGGTCCAGTAGGAAGTGGGAGTCATTGAAAGGGAAAAAAATGAGAGTGTGCTTCTGCAGAAGGAAGCTCATTTGCAGTGTGTCCATGTGTGATGTGTGCACTTGTGTGGAGACAACACACTTTGGCCCAGAGTTTGGGTGGCTCAAGCAGGAAGGATCCTGGTGGGAGACTGTGCCCCAGGAAGGTGATCAGAGCAGCTTCAGAGATGACCTCAAGGAACCTTCTGTTCTGGTCAGTTGGTGGCAGAGGAGCACCTGAGAACTTGACCGTGTGTGAGTGGCAGCATGGGTGGGGCCCCTGGGTCACTGGAGGTCAGGATGCTGGGTAATGTGGGTGAAGAGGAGTTGGGGGCCCTGGATCTACCCCAGGTAGAGGGAAAGGCAAACCTTCATTAGTGTCCCGGAAGCGCATCTCCACAGCGGTCAGAGCTGCTGAGCCAGGAGGGTGGACTGGGGGTGCTCTCAGCCTACGTGCCCTCTCCTGCCCCCACTGGCGGGGAGACTTTTCTTCATGACCCATGTCCCCTCCTCTGCCCTCAGGAGCATTTGGTGGAGCCAGTCTGGTTCTCAGTCTCTGGGCAGGGACAGCACTGAAGGGCACTAAAGGTGCAGCCAACTACTTTTAGTTTCAGGGTTCTCCTTTGCTGTGGAAACGGAGGGAAGGAAGAAAGGAGAGAATGAAAAGATCAGAAGCCTGGAACACTTACCTGTGAATTGCTGCAGAAGAGCAGGAGAGGGGAAGAGAGGAGAGGACTGAGAAGGTGGGGTTTGGAGGAGGCGAGGCCCTGGGGAAGAGGAAGGAGGAAAGTGCTCTAAATAGTCGGTGGGTTTGAGCGGGATCCCTTGCACCATGCTTTGAGAGATCCAAGGAAAGGTCAGAATACCTTCTTAATTGCTTTTGGCTGCCAGACTTTCTTTCGTTGTAGTACTAAGGAAAGATCTGGCCACAGGGGGCAGAGGGATTCATTTGGGTTGCTGAAGACACGCTCCCCACCCCCTCTGTACATTTTGTTTCTGAAAATGGGACGCGCACCTTGTTAGTAAATTAGGGTGGAATTTCAGATGAATGGAAACAGACTATTTAATGTCTGGGTGGAAGGAAGAGAAACCCTAAGTTGCTGGGCACAGGGAATTTGACTCTAAGAATGTGAAGTGCTCCCCTGAGGGACGTAGGGGTCCTTAGGAAAGGACCTGGCCTGGCAGCTAGAGGTCCACCAGGGCGGCTCATGCTTCTTGCTCACGGCCTGTCTTCTGTGCCCTGCTTCTCTCCTCCGTGGACCACCTTGCTTTGCTTGGGGGTCTAATGACAGAACTCCGCCACTTCAGCTCTGGGTTTATAGGGAACAATGCCCAGGGTCTCAGGACCAGCCGAATGCCTCCCACCGTCCGCATTCCAAGTTTCTGGAGGTTGATTCTGGCCTTGGAGGGAGAGGTGCACCCTCCATACCTGTGGCTGGGGTGGGTAGTGGTGGAGGAAGCTCACGTGGCTGCCTGTTCCTCCAGCTGCAGCCCTCTGCTGCTGGAGCAGAGAACAGTTCCCCGAGACAGACAGACAGATGGCAGGCACGCCGGTGGCTAATCCTGGAGACAGGCCTCCACGTGAGTGTTTAATTACTATGCCAGTGCAAGAGTGACTGCAAGACTCTGATTGTCCCTGCACTTGAAGACAGGGCGAAGGCCCCTGGGTGGCATCTGCTGCTCCGAAGGGGACCCAGGTGGAGGGCGAAGCACAGCTCTTCCTGTGCTTCAGTCCTCAGCTTCTCTCCTTCACCGGGTCCCAGCAGGGAGGACTTAAGACTCTACACAGATCTCTCCCCTGAGTCCTTTTCCCTCCCTTGCTGCTCCCCTGCTATGTATGGCAAACAGATCCCCCTCCCCCGAACCCGACCAATCCACACTGCCAGGCGGGGAGTGTTCCTGCCTCTCTGCCCCTTCTTAGTGACTGCACACTGACCCCAGGCCAGGGACTCTGTGGCTGCTGCTCCTCCTTCCCATCTCCTCCTACCCACGGCTCTGGCTGGTGCCAGGTGCAGGCCTGAGGGCCATTGTGGCTGGTGTCGTCCAGGGAGGTGACCTCAGTCCTTGCCACGCTCCTTGTGTGTGGCTCCTCTACAGGAAGACCTGAGCACAGGGCACTGGGAAGGGGGAAGCGTGCATGCTGCGTGATCATTCCAGAACCTCACAGTCTAAAAACTGTGAAAAGAGAAGAAAGCAGACACCTTAATTTCAAAAAGCATCATAATAATGATAGCTAATGGGCTTCCAGTCTGTGAAAAGCTTTGTCCTGAGTGCTTGATCTGTATCATCCTTAGTCCTCACCACCACTTGGGAAGCAAGGAACAGTTCTCAGAGACAGATGGCTGGGTAGGAACTTCAAAGACGAGGAAACTGAGGCCCAGAGAGAGAACCACACAGACTGGTTCCAGGGTCTGTGCCCCAGCTACTACACATATTAACTTTGTTTAAAAAAAAAATATATATATATATATATTTTTTTTTTTTGATACCAGGGATTGAACCCAAGGTGCTTAACCACTGAGCCACATCCCCACCCCTTTTTATTTTTAATTTTGTGACAAAGTCTTGCTAAGTTGCTAAAGCTGGCTTTGAACTTGTGATCTTTCTGCCTCAGCCTGGCCCACATACTACCTTTGTAAGTCCTGTTAAAAATCAAAGTTTTATTTTGGCATTTATGGGGGCGGGGAGATGGCATCAGTTTTTCCCATATTTTCGTTGGAGCATTACAGTGTACATAATGATGGGATTGTTGCTACGCATTCCTGCATGTACACAATGTAGCAATATTACTTGGCCAATATCCCTCCCTGGCACTTCTTCCCTCCTCCTTCACCTCCTCCCACCCCTGGTCCCTTTCTTCTGCTGATCTGTCTTTCATTTCTTTCCCTTACTTTCCAGTTTTTATTGATTCTGTGGGAATTATTTAGTATCTTAGAGATGCAAAATGTGTCTACTTTTTATCCCTCCTTTCCCTCTACCCTTTTCCTTCCTGTCCTTCCTTCCCTCTCTCCCTCTCTCTTCAGTTTTTGGAGCATCTGAAGAGCTTACTCTGACTTTGTCTGCTCTGAGCTGATTTGTTCTTTTTGGTCAGAGGGGCCTATGAGCTCTATCTCTGGCTCCCCGCTTCCGACCCCAGAACTTTCCTGTCCTGGTTCAGGGCTCTGGCCAAGGCTGTGCGTCCTTCTGCATGGGCCTGGCCTCCCTGGAGGCTTCTGGGCTCGGCGGGTGTCTCTGGCTTGGACTGGGGCCTGCAGCAGCCTGCAAGCCTGTGGATAGATGCAGTCTGGTGCAGCCCTGCGCTTCCTCCCACCCTCTGCCGTGATGGAGAGACTGCAGCCCCTATCATGGCAGGAGCCAAAGCCCTTTCACACCCTGTTTCTCCCACTCCTAGCTGGCTCCGATTCCCTCCCAACAGCCCCAGGCTGGTGGCAGATGGCTCAGCCCCTCAATTGCAGAACCCGCTCCTAGGAGGCCCCAACACATCAAAAGCACATTTGATTCTGGGCTGTAGCAGGCCGGAGGGGCAGGTGTCTGCAGGAGGGGCACGCGTTTATTAAACACCTCCGGAGCCAGCTGCTCAGGTGGGTCTGCTGCTGGGAGGGGTCTCTGTAAGGGAAACCCTGAAGCCCAGAGAACCGCATTCCTCTGACGGCCCCAGTACAGGGGACTTTGTGGCAGGCCATCCGAACACAGGGACGGTAGTCCTTGAGGAATTGGGGAGCGTGGGAGCTGTGCCCTGTAATAACAATGATAATGCTGATGACGATGGCAACGATAGCAAACTCGCCGAACGCTCGCCACCCATCAGTCTGATAAGAGCTGTACACGTGTGAACTGCTCAGCAGGTGTCGATCGTGCCTGCACAACCCAGGGCACCACTTGAGGCGTTAGAGAATGCTACAGCCTGGGTGCCTACTGTATGTAGGTCAGACCCATTCTAAGCTCTTTATGTGTACAGCTGTCCTTGTCTGTGATTTCACTATCCATAGTACCAGTTGCCAGAGGTCAATTACAGTCTGAGAATATTAAAGGGAAAATTCCAGAAACAAGCAGTTTGTAAGTTTTAAAATTGTGTGCTGTTACGATGAAACCTCACTGTCCCCCTCCTTCCTGGGGGACATGAATCAGCCCTTCGTCCAGTGTATCAGTGTATCCACGCTGTATATGCTACCTGCTGTGAGCCACTGAGTCTCCACTGTTGTGGTATCAGAGTGCTTGTGTTCAAGAAATCCTTATTTTGTGTAATGAATCCTATGATTATGTGTAATTATAATGCAAAAATTAAAACAAAGCAAAAATCTTGTGGGGTGTGGTGGTACGTATCTGTCATCCCGCAACTTGGGAAGCTGAAGCAGAAGGATTGAAAATTTAATGCCAGCTTCTGCAACTGAGACCCTGTCTTTAAATAAAATAAAAATGACTGAGGTGTAGCACCCCTGGGTTCAATCCCCAGTGTCCCCCAGAAAAAAAAATTCCTTTTTTTATTTTTTGGTACCAGGGATTGAACCCAGGGGCACTTAACCACTGAGCCACATCCTCAGCTCTTTTTAGTTTTTATTTTGAGACAAGGTCTCGCCAAGTTGCTTAGGGCCTCGTGAAGTTGCTGAGGCTGGATTTGAACTTGTGATCCTCCCTTTTCAGCCCCCAAGTTTCTGGGATTACAGGCGTGTGCCACCAAGCCTGGCAAAAAAGAAATTCTTGGGGTTGGGGATTTAGCTCAGTGGCAGAGCGCTTGCCTAGCACGCGCAAGGCCCCGAGTTCGGTCCTCAGTCCTGAAAAAAAAAAAAAAGAAAGAAAGAAAAAAAGAAATTCTTATTTTATACAATAATGGCCCTCAAGGGCAAGAACAGTGATGCGAAGGAGGCACCGGCGCATAAACGTGGAAGGACGGATGGGCTCCGGTACTATGCGGCCATGCTGCAGTGCATACAGGAAGAATCGTAGTGTGTAGAGTGTTCACTTCTATTTGTGGCTTCAGGCATCCACCCAGGGGTCTTAGAACATAGCCCCCTCGGACAAGGGGGTCTGGTATAATATGCTACTTAGTTCTCACAACAGCCTTCGAGGCAGGTACTGTTATAATTACCATTGTACAGATGTCAAAAAGTGAGACCCAGAGAGGCTGAGTAATTTACCCAAGATCACACAGCTGGCAGGTAGCAGCGTTAGGATTTGAACTCAGCAAGTTTAGCTCTGTAGTTTGTGTTCTTAAACCTCCCCATGTTCTAGAAGTGAACAAAGCTGCCCTCAGAAGGAAACAAATTAATATACTAAGAGGGAGATTAGCCTGGAGAGAGATTGTTGTAGATAAAATGGTCACTTGGTTCTCGTGGGTGGGTTGGTTTGCTATTTCATTTTCCAGATGAGTATGGTGAGACTTTGAGAGATTAAATAGAAAGAGGCTGCGCAGGGACGCAGATTCAGGGACTGGCCTCTAGTGCCCGCAGTGTTGATCACTGCCGTGAGGCTCCCTGCGCTCTGCTTTGGCTGAGGAAGAGGGCTTTTTGCTAATCACAGGGCCTGGGGTCTGTGAGGTTTCTCCCAGAGGATCTGAGCTCCCTCTTCATTCTGAAGCATGGGGAGGAAATTGCCTTTGTCTCTGCCTCCCTTATCAGCCTTTGGGGCCTGGTGTGTGCACGTGCTCATGTGTGCAGTGTGTGGGGTGCGTGCACCTTGTGAGGCGTGTGCTCGCCTGTGCGATTGTGCACCCTCCCGGCACCCTCCTGCTCACAGACCATCCTGACCTTTCGCTAGGTCACTTCATAATTGATGGAAATGTCCCAGGTACCTTCTCTTAACTCCAGGGCGATTATGACAATTACGATGATTATCAAGTTTAAAAAAAAAAGTGAGACAGAGAGAGGAAGGGGGCTGGGGACTGGGGGCTGGGAGTCGCTGGAGAGCGAGCAGCGCTGTCATTAAGGGACATTGTGTGAGATTGTTCGCCTTCAAAAGGCAGCTGTGAAGAGGAGAGAGTGTCTTTAAAAAAAGGCCCATTATGCAGGCTGCGCAGGGCGCGCGGTGCTGGCGGGAGGACCGTGGGGTGTAATTAGGGCAGTGACAGCCGAAATTACACGGTGTCTCAGGCTGTGGTGCCACCTCTGGGGTGGGGGGCATGGAGGAGGGGACAGGTAATGGCTGGGAAATTCTGGATCCTTGCCAGGAGCTGCAGGGTCCTTGGCGAGCAGGGTGACCTGGGAGTGAGCAGAAGGGACGGGGAGCGCAGGCGGCCACAGCTATTTATCTCTACACGGGGAGGGGGCCTCTCATTTTTGGAAGGTTTTATTGATGGCTTGCCACCCTCTCCAGGCTTTTTTGAGCATCCCACCCAATAGGGAGTTGGCAAAGGAAAGCCAATTGTGTGGAATGGAGGAGGCAGATCCTGCTTTTTTCAGCTTGCACCACCCAGAGGTCTGTCCCATCCACGGTAAGGCAGCTGTCGCCTCCTGCTGGCCTGCGGGCGGGCTGGCTGGCTCCAGTCTTACCATTCCACACCAGGCAGGGATTAAGTGGCCTCTCCCAGGCATGTGGAAATGCCAGATGCCCCAAATCTTTCTAACCTACAACAGAATGGGGGGCTGTGAGTGACTCAGTCTCCCCTCTTCCATTCTGAAAGGAGCACCCTCGGCCTTTGCTGGCACATCCTCCCTGATTGCCAGGGAGCTTGGTTCTTCCTAGAGAGACTCAAAGCCTGGGGTCTGGGTTTGAATCTGATGTTTATTACCGTTGTGACCTGGATGTTGCCCTGTGTGCCTCAGTCTTCCCACCTGTGGCATGAGCACAGTAATCAGCCTTGTGGGGCAGAGCTGCAGACACTGGATGCAAAGGATTTAGCCCAGTGCCTGGCCGACACTGAGGCACAGATAAACTTTCTTTGGGGGCAGCCTGGGTTGATTTTACTGGAAGTGAGTCCTTTATTATAGGAAGCTAAAATCTGGCAGTTTCCCCGTTGATCCTAGCTCCTCCTCCCAGGGACATTGGCTTGGCCATTCATTGAACCTTCCTTCCTTTCTTCCTTCCTTCTTTCCTTCCTCCCACCCTCCCTCCCTCCCTCCGATTCTCCTTCCCCCTCTTTCTTTCTTTCCTATACCAGGGCTTGAACCCAGAGGTGCTTAACCACTGAGACACATCTCCAGCTTTTTTTATATTTTATTTTGGGTCTTTTTAAGCTTCTTAGTGCCTCTCCAAGTTGCTGAGGCTGGCTTTGAGCTTGCAGTCCTCCCACCTCAGCCTCCTGAGTTGCAGGGATTATAGGCGTGCCTGGATCATTGACTCTTTTTTTTTTTTTTTTAAAATATCATTCTAATGACATTTATTTATTTATTTACTTTTAAGAGCGAGAAGGACAGTGAGAGAGACAGGAAAAAAGAGATAGAATCAATTTCTACTGAGGTTTTTCACATGGCTTTCATTGCTCTGACACTTAGTTGTATACGTGGGTGCTGGGGTTTGAACCCTTGTACTTGCGCATGCCGGGCAAGCGCCGTAACCACCGAGCCACCACTCCAGCCCCTCATTGACTCTTTTAATCAGTGTAGACTGAAGGTCTGTGCTGGGCCAGGCTGTGTGCTGGGCACTCTGTGTCTGCAGAGTTGCTGATGAAATTCCTTCTCCCAAGGCCCCAGCTTCTCCAGCATCTGATTTCTTCACTGCTCGGACACTCTGGTGTGTGCCTGTCCTATAGAGAGGGGCAACCTGGACACAACCCCAGGTATGACCTGATTTTAGAGCAGATGGGGAGGCACAGTATTTGGGGTGACAGGGGACAGTCAAGGGCAGAGGCTTGGGACTTTTCTCTCCTTCAGAGCAGCCAGGAGAGGGGGTTACAGCACCGCACACCCCTGGGAGCCCAGGCAGCCATAGATGGGCCACTGGCTCTGGAGGGGCTGAACGCTCTTGCTGCTGATTCAAGATTGTGACCTGGGACCATCCCAGCTCTGAGCGAACTTCAGTCAATTGGCCACAGGGTCACTGCCATCTACAGAGGGGACTTTAATGTTGTTACTACTTTTTTTTTGACTCTAACAAGCGAAGTCAGAACCTCTGTTTCCTGGAGCTCCTTGTGCTGTTGTTTAGATAAGTTTAAATGAGCTGTGATTAAGCTAATTTTGAGGTAATTAACTTGGGGAAGGAATCCTTCACTTCTTAAAATTCCAAGTGACTGTTCATTATAAGAGGGAGCCCTCACAAGGCAGGCACGCGGCTTTCAGGAGCCCCGCTTAATTAAAACATAAGGAACTCAGCCACAGAGCAAGAGTTTACCGTCATTAATGAAAAATGAATATTCTTTATCTAATTACATGGCATAATTAATTGGAGTCTCCAACCACAGAGGCGGAGGGGGCAGGGGAAGCCACAAGAAGGCGGAGGCTCCTGTTCCCACAGACCCCAGGAAGCATTCAAGGCTGCCTCTAGGCCCCTTTGGGGTCTCCAAAGTTCAGGGTCCAGAAGGGCCAGGCAGGGAGGGAGCAGACCCCATTCTGCCCTTGCCTCCTCACAAGGGTGGGCACAAGCTCCTGCTGACTCCCAGTGGATCTCTTTGGTGGCAGTTGGAGCCTGTGTCAACCATCCTGATTCTTTTGTAGATTTAGTAAATTTATTGAGAACCTACTATATGCTTGGCAGAGTAGAACAGACCTAAGTCATGCTGCTTGGAAGCGTGCGGGTTTGAAGTCTGGCTTAGCCGTTTGGTAGCTGTGGTGACCTTGGGCAAGGTCCCTTATGTTGCGCCCCTCAGTTTTCTCATCTGCTTAGTCCCAGGTCACACCCACATTGCAGACCAGGCCAAGCACTGGGGTAACATGCGGGAGGCTAGTCACCAGGAGGTCACCTGTCTCCAGCAGGGTGCCTGGCCTTGGTTGTCAGGATAGTGGCTGCTCCCTTCCAAGGGGGCCACCCTTGCACCAGCCAGGCTGCTGCTCTGGGACTTTGCCTTTTGTCTCCCCACCTGGCTGGGAAACCATCTTTGGTGTGGGAGCCTTGGTGGTGGAAGAAGAGGCAGGAGGCCTGTGGCTGAGCTAAGCTGATCACACTGGATATAGTTTTTGTTTAATCCCTAAAGTGTTTTGACATTGTCTTTGGGGAGGAGGGAGAAGTGGCCCTGGGGAAGGGTCTGGAGGAGAGAGAGAGGGAGAGGGAGGGAGGGAATAAGCAGCATCTTATGAGATAAAGCAGAGGCTTGCTCTGGAGAACAGACTGTTAGGAGCGTAATATAAGAATTAAAAGTGGGCTGGAGCGGTGGCTCGGTGGTTACAGTGCTTGCCTGGCATGTGCAAGTACACGGGTTCAAACCCCAGCACCCATATACAAACTAAGTGTCAGAGCAATGAAAGCCATGTGAAAAACTCAATAAAAATTGATTATCTCTTTCTCTCTCTCACTGTCCTTCTCTCTCTCTCAAAAAAAAAAAAAAAGATTAAAAGTGACTTTAAGTGTGAAATGTTAGGAAAATTTGGAAAGACTTTGTAAGTGTGTGACCAATCCTGTGTGAGGTAAACTGCTGTGTCAGGCAGCGTCCCCCAGCCCACTGTAAGGCTCCGTGTGACAGCATTGCCTTCCCTGAGATGCAGACTGTCTTGTAAGATAACGGAAGCCCCCCGTGAGGGGCGAGGGAACGCACCTAGCTCTAAGCTGGGCCAGTGAATGCCCAGGGAGAGATGCGGCCAAAGACAGGAAGTGGGCACAGTATAAAAGAAGCAAGCAGGAGAAAAAGACAGGAGACATTTTGCTGGACAGCAGTGGACACTTCCCCAGCCAGCTAGAGACAGGGACAAGGACCCAGCAGGAGACAAGCCCCGGAGCATCTGAGCCTGGCACCCACAGGAAGGAAAGAAGATGTGGAGTGGTGAGACTGCCCTCTGCAAGCAGCAGCGTCTGGACAGAGAGGATAGAGATGTGGGTGTGTGGCAGGAATAAATGAGCATTTAAAAGGCAAGAATTGTTTATAGTTCTTGCAGCACGGCGGGTGTGCGTGACACAGACCTATAGGAGCGTGTTTTTGGCTGCCCCCAGAAGTCCATGGCTCCCAGAGGATAATTTGGAGCGTTCCCTGCATTTTGGGAAGTCCTTTGTTTTACCCTTACTGGGGGCTCCAGAGCCTCCCAGAGGCTGATTCTCTGAGACCAGGTCTTACATGGACCAGGAAGAGCCAGGGGATGGCATGCACAGTGGCTGCTGTGCGGAGACATGTGGGCTGGAGACATTTCCGTAGCTGCTCCCATTCCCCTGAAGAAGCAGCCTGCCGGGTCTGGGTCCCTTTCTCAGTGCTCCTGCAGACCCCATCTCTTCCTCAAAGCCACAGCCACTTTCATGCCCCAAGTATCGCAGACAGTGCCTGGGTTCTTTCTGCAAAGCTGACCTGCAGCAAAAGGCCTTATAGTGGCGGGAAGAAGAAAGTGTCTGGGTGGGAGAGATGGGCGTCACTGTTCCTGACCCCTGGAGTCCCAAGGCCTCTTCTGGGTCATCTGCAGCCAGGGACTGGGGCTGAAACAGGCTCTCCAGCTCCCTGCCAGCCCCAGCTTCTTCTTAATTTGATGATTCTTGAGATAGCGGGAGGCTCTTAGCTTCCTTCTCACAAGGGCAGATTTGAGAAGCCAAATCAACTGCTAGTGTCGCTTAAATCACCTGTCTGAAAGGCTTGATTTAACTCTCTGGTCAGGAAGATGGGCTTCGATCAGTGTTCATCCAAAAAAGTACACTCCTCCTAAAATGTACTTTGCATGTTATTAAATAACAGCAACACCCCAGCATCTCCCTGGAGCCCCTGGTTGTATTTCAAGCAGAGGCACAAAACACACTGGGGATTGTGGTTTGTCTCAGCAGTATCTTTGAGACCTCTTTTGTAGCCCCGTTGGCAGGTGGACAAGTGACATTTGACTTCCCAGAAAGCAGAAGGAGAAGGTCCCCCATTTCCAGTGGCAGGACCTGGGATGCTGTTGGGCTTGATGGCGTGAAGGTGCACCCAGTCACACACAGGCATGTCAATAAAACTAGTCCAGTTGCTCTGGAAGGGCTGTGGGATCTTCCCCTTGGGAGACACAGCCTTGGCTTTGGACTTGGTTGGAGGTGGGACTCAGTTCTAGCTCGGCTGCTTCCTGGTTGTGTGGATCTCCGCCAACCTCGTTAATTGTCCAACCTGGTGACACTGTTGGAAGGAATAAATGGGATCAAACGTGTGAAGTGGTAGTTTGTATAGGGGCTCAGCTACTTCAAGTTCCCTCTTTAGAAGGTTGCTGGTTTGTCATCATTTCTGTACCCTTTTTTTTTTTTAAAGGAGCGAAGGACAGTGAGAGAGAGAGAGAGAGAATCAGTTTTATTCAGTTTTTGATGTGACTTTCATTGCTCCGACACTCTGTTGTGTACGTGGTGCTGGGGTTCGAACCCGCGTCCTTGCGCATGCCAGGCAAGCACTGTAACCGCTGAGCCACGGCTCCAGCCCCTCATTTCTGTATCTTGAATGCCTGGTGCAGAGAAGGCACTTACTAATTTGAACGAATGAAATTTTTATAAAAGAGAAACTCGAATAACTCTGGAATTTTACTTCTAGCTAAAGAGCTAGAGCTGTGAACTTTGTGCTTAAAAGAGGCACGCTGTGACTTGGCATGGTTTTGTTCAGGCCAGGGGTCAGCAGAGGGCAGCCCACAAGGCAAATCTGCCTGTTTCTGTAAGTCGTGTTTGTGTTGTTTGCATATTTACCTATTGCCTGTGGTTGCTTTCAGCCTACCGCAGAGTGAGGAGTTTGCGACAGGAGCTGTAGGGCACACAGAGCCTGGACTGTCACCTCTCCTTTCCAGAAGAGTTTGCAGACCTCTGACTTAAGCTGATGGTTCTCAAACTCCAGCCTGCATCAGAGTCATCCAAACAGCGTGGTAAACGCACACTGCTGGGCCCCAGCCCTGAGATCCTGATTCCATAGGTCTACTGTAGGGCCCAAAATGTGCATTTCTAACTTCCTGGGCAACGCAGATTCAGATGCTGCTGATCTGAGGACCACACCTGGAGAACACGGGCGGTTTCTTATCCCTGAATGTCTTTTCTCCACCTGTCTTTCAAACTGCAAATGCACCTTTGATCACACTTCATGAATTGAGCACCTACAAAGTGCCAGACACTGAATGGCACTGGGCATACAGTTTGGTGAATAAAATAAATACGTTGCTTTTCATTGAGAGGCATTTAGTTTAGTGGGGACATGAACAACGAATAGCTAAAAACAATATAACCACATGTGGTGATGGGTTGGAGGGCAACATGAACAAGCTTACAGTGGATGGCATTTAAAAAAATTTTTTTGGTGTTGGGGACTGAGCCCAGGGCTTGTTCATGCTAACTACATGCTCTGCCACTGAGCTACACCCTTAGCCTGGATTCCGGTTTTTTTTTTTTTTTTTTTTTTTTTTCTGTTTTTAAAGAGAGAGAGAGGGAGAAAGGAAGAGAGAGAGAGAATGAATCAGTTTTTATTGCGTTTTCCACGTGGCTTTGGTTGCTCAGACACTCAGTTGTGTACGTGGGTGCTGGGGTTTGAACCTGTGTACTTGCGCATGCCGGGCAAGCACCGAAACAGCTGAGCCGCTGCTCCAGCCCTGAATTAATTTTGTACACCCTACTTCTCACTGTATTTACTCAAGAGGCTCAGAGAATATCACCAGAATTTTCATGAGTAATACCAGGATTGTATCCCAGACGAGGAGGCCAAAAATGGAGATAGACTGTGGATCCTTCTGTCCCTGAAAATTTTACAGGAGGATAGAAGCATTCATGTGAAACACTCCTCTGTGTAGCTGCCTGTTTCAGAGAATGAACTTGAACCAATGCTGTAGTTCAATTTGCTGAGCGCCTGACACACACCCCTGTCTGGGCTAGGCGATGGTGGTGGCAAAGATGCCCACACCCAGTGCCCATTGCAACGGTCTTAAGCTGGCTGAACAATGAGATCACTTTCAGAGCAGCTGTTTGTTTCAAGTCAGTTTCTCTGATTAGATGGAGCAGGGCCTGAGTCTGTTACCAATGCCTGGCGGTGTCTGGCAGCAGAGTAGGTGCTCACTAAAATTTGTGTTGTGGTGAGTTCTAATCTATGTATGGTGAAATGCGCAGATCTTATGAGTATATACTATACTGATGAATTTTGGTAAGTGTGAAACCCATGTAACCAGCACCCTAATCAAGACCTGCAGCAGTGTTGCCCCTTTGAAATAGATAAGTGACCTAGATAATAAAGTTTTCCTAGCTTTTTTTTTTTTGTGTGTGTGTTTGTGTGGTCCTGGGGATGGAACCCAGGTTTAATTTTGAAACAGGTCTGGCTAAGTTGCCCAGGCTGGCCTCAAACATGCAATCCTCCTGCCTCATCCTCCCTAGTAGCTGGGATTGTTGGAGTGCTCCAGCGCACCTGGCTCTCTAGTAGCCTTCTCAAAAAGGAACAGGGGAAATTAACTTTATTTAATTTTTTTTAAGAGCGAGAGAATCAATTTTATTTGTTTTTTTTTTTAATCTGGTTTTTGTTTTTCCAACACGTGGTTGTATATATGGTGTTGGGGTTTGAACCTGGATCCTTGAGCATGCCAGGCAAGTGCTCTGCCAGGAAGTTAATTTTAATAATTGCATTAGCTAACTTTCCATTGCTAGAGCAAAATGCCTGAGGTAATCAATTTATAAAGAGAAAATATTTATTTTGGTTCATAGTTTTGGAGGTTCCAGTACATGATTGGCCTTGTGCAGGTCACAATAGGGGTGTACAGTGGGGCAAAACTACTTCCATCGCAAGCCAGGAGCAAAGAGAGCGAGGAGGAAGCCAGGGCCCCCCCATTCCAGGACACACCCCCATGACCTAAGGACCTCCCACTAGGCCCCACCTCAAGACTGTACCATCTCTCCACAGCGCCTCTCTGGGGAGCAAGCCTTTGACATTTGGACCTTTTGGGTAACATTCAAGATCCAAACTATTGCAATAATATATTAACCCCATACGGCTAAAATGTTGTCACTTCCGTATGTGATCCATTTCAATTCATGAAGGGGATTGTCTTACATTCATTGGCACATCATGAGTCTTTTGCAAACTAGGATATATTTTATACTTAAAGCACATTACAGTTCTAGGACACTTTCCAAGTCCTGGATAGTCACACGTGGCCAGAGGCTACTGTGTTGGACAACACAGAATCAGGACTTTGTCATCACACCAGAAAATTCCTGCCCTTTTATATTCCCCCCACCCCCAACACTAATGCTGTTCTGACTTCTGACACCATAGATTAATTTTGCCTGTTGTGGAACTTCGTATAAAGGAACTCAGAGTATGTGTTCTCAGAGTGTTGGTTTTCTTTACGCAATGCAATGTTTTTGAGATCCGTGCGTGTGTGTTAGTGATTGGTCCCTTTCTTTTTCCTGAGTGGCATTCCATTGTTTGCATAAGCTGTGTTATTTATCCATGCTCGATAAATATTTGTTTTTGAATGAATCTCAGTTCAGTGCAAAATGGTAAGGTACATGAGGACAAGGGGCAGCAAGATGACAGGAATTTGGGAGGATGGTCTGGGACAATGTCCTGGAAAAGGGGGCATTTGGGTTGGACGTGGTGGGCTATTTAGGGTATTGATGGGTCAAGGGTGGGTGAGGCACTGCCAGGAGGGGAAAGGCTGGAGCAAAAGCTGAGGTGGGTGGCAGGGCTGGATTTGGGGAATGGAAGTGTAGGAAAAGGACGATGGAGCCCTACTTGGAGGGTCTTGAATTCCACCATAAATGAGCTTCCAGGAGTGTGATCAGTTGGGAGCAGGTTTCAACCAAAGTCAGATCTTCCTGGAAGAGGAGGTGATTGGTACAGGCCTTCAAGGAAGGTCTGTTCTACTATTTCCTCAGCATCCCTGCACTGGTCTCATGACCTTGGTCCAGGCTGTCCCCTCTGTTGGACGAATCCTCAGCCATCCTGCTTCATACATCTCCTCCAAGGAAGGCTTTCTACAACATGGTCTCCTCATAGCCAGCCCCCAAAATACTGTTTCTGCAGCCCAGCATGGCGTTAGCCAGCTGCTGTCTCCACTGGGGAGGCACCGGCTGGGGGGGGGGTGCTGTCACCACACCTGCCCAGCTGCTGGAGCTCCCCTGGGTTTGGAGCTTCTGCAAATGTCCCAGACTATCTGTGCCCTTGGAGGAGGAGGGGACTCCAAGTGCTGTCAGGCCTTGGGAAATGGCCCCAGATGGTCCCTTACTCCCCAAAATGACCTGGTGCATCACATCACAGTCAGGGCATCTTAGGGAGGGAGAAGCTATGGGACATGCCATCAAACCTGATTAAGAAGTGTCTTCAAGCACTCCCACTGGCTTTGCAGCTGGGCCAGCACCCCTGGTCTCATTTACTCCCACGACAACCTGGTGGGGCCCAGCATAGCTATGGCCCTTCCAGGGATTAGTAAAAAGAGCTCCAACTTGCTCGGGGTGGCTTATGCTGCAGGAAAGTGACAGAGCCAGGACCTGAGTGCCAGGTCCCTGGACTCAACCCCCCATGCTCACTCCACAAAGCTAGGCTGCCTTGGAGATGGCTTCCCGGCTGAGCGCCTCCTTCCTTTCTGAGTCCTGACTGCCTCTGAATGTCCTCTCTCCCTTCACCTCCTCAGAGGGCGGCTTATTTCTTAGCTCAAGAGGAGGAAAAAGAAAAAGGGAGACGGTGAAATAAATTTATTGCCATGTTAGAAACATTGGATTGAAGAATTGATCCCTACGGCTAAGTAATTTCCCTCTTTTGTGCAAAATATAAATAAATCTGTATGGCTGGTGCTGAGTGATGAGCCTGGGCCGCTGGCTGGATTTCATGCCACAAAATGCCCTTCAGAGGCTCTGGCTTCCTCTCCTTGACCCCGTCAACGAGCTGTTCCAAATAGCCCCGCGCTCTCCACGAAGGGGGGCTGTGAGCAGCGCCCTCGTCCTGCCCACTGTGGTTGGTCGGGACGCCTCCCGCAGGCAGCTGGACCCTAGCAGGTGTGGCCCGGATCTGCTGATTTTCCGAACCATAAATAGAGCAGCTTAATTATTATTGTTCTTCTTTTCTCTAGGCTCAGGGGGAGGGGCGGGAAGTGGGGGTGGCGTCTCAAGTGTGTGATTATGCAACACAGAGCCTTTCTCTCCCTAAAGATTCCATCTAATTTCTGGGAAGAGATGGCCAGTGTGGCGTACCCTAAATTAATCGTGGGGGGTGTTTTAGTCCTCCTGTTCTCATTGTGGTTTGATTTCAGCGTGTTTCCCCAAGGTGGCCCTGCTCCCCAGGCTTGGTACAGACCTGGAATAAAAGAGGAGTGTGGGATGGCAGACACTGCACCCTCCCTGGCTGGCACGAGTTCTCCCGCTGCTGTCATGAGGGGTGCTCTGGGCTTGGTGGCTTAGGAATGGGTTTTATAAGGTGCCTGGCTTTGTTGGGTGGTTTTCCCATCTCTGAAGGAGCCAGGAGTAAGTGGCTGCAGGGTGAGGGACCTGGGTTCACAGGAAGAGGATGGAGCTGCTTCCCATGAGGGCAGATGTGGTTGCTTGCCAAAAGTGTCCATGTGGGACTGCGGGCAAAGAAGTGGGGCTGCCTGGGATGTTTCTGGTGCGGGCGGAAGTCCTTCTTACCTGTATGCTTTGAGATCAAGGCTCTGCAAATTTTGTCCTCCATCCCTGCAAGGCCTTGTGGGAAGGGAGGCAGCTCAGCTCATCACAGAGATCCCGCCTTCGGCTTTGACCTTCTGCCTGCCTGCGAGTGGATGCGAGGCTTAAGCACGGAGGGTCTGCCTGGTGGGACCCACATATCCTTTCTCTTTGCTGCCAGCAGGAGGGAGGATGGGGGGGTCCAGCCCTATCACCCCGACTCTTGAACTTGCTACTTCTCAAAACTGAGAGCCCTGACCAGGGTAGACATTGGCATTGGGAACTGGGTCATGTGAAACCACCTGTGGCAGGCACACACCAAGCTGGGCCTTGCACACACTGAGCACCTTCTCTACCACTGAGCCATCCTTCTTGGACTTTGAACATGGACACATGGCCCGATCTCTGAGAATTCTTCCATCTTTCGAGTCTTGGGACCCTGCCCGTCAGTGGATAATCTGAAAGCACATGTCCCTCATCTCCCTTGCCGTGTGGGAAGTTGACTTTGCCAACAGAACACTCCCATCCTGCACCTGGACCAGGGAGAAGAGAGGCAGGGACCACACAGTCCCTTCCCATGAGGGTGGCAGCTGCGTGTCATTTCTGGAGGTGTCAGTGGTGGGGTCCTTGCAGCCTTTTGAGGGAGATGTGAAAATAGGGGTCCGTGGTGGGAGCATGGGGTGGAGGGCAGGGGGACTGTTTCACAACCAGGATGATGTGGTGACAGTTTGTGGTTTGCTGCAGGAAACACCTGGAAGGTATCCTTGGGGACCCAGATGTGTGCTCACCTCAGGGAAGCCAGAGAGAGATTTGGCTATGTCCCTGGAGGAAGAGGGGAGTGGGCACTGTGTGTGTTATTCATTGTTGTGATCAGGAGACCCAACAAGAATAACTGAGAGGAGGAAGTGCTTACTTTGGTTCACGGTTTCAGAGGTACAGTCCACGGAGGGCAGAACGCCAGGGCAGAAGGGTGTGGTGGAGGAGTGCAGCTCTACTCATGACATGCAGGAAGTGGAGAGAGAGGAAGGGGCTACAGGGAAGACGACTGCCTCCCCAGGGACCCCCCAGCCACGCCCCACCTGCCTGCAGTTACTGCTCAGTCGCTCTGTTCTCACGAGGGTGGCTCAGGCTACAGCTGACACAGGAGCTGTTGGGGGACACCTCATATCCAAACCATCATAGGCATCTACTACTCTGAGTTTAAGAAAAGCACATCAGGAAAGAGATGAGCTGTGCTCCCAGTTTTCTCCAGGGGTGGGGGCGGAGTAGAAATCGTGCTGCAGATTTCTGCCAGCTGCTGGTGCCTGAGGTCCTTGGAGGTGGGGTCCAAAAGCTAATGCAGATCGCCAGCAGCAGCTCTGCCAAGTTCTCCGCTGGTCTTTGTTCCCATGGTCAGGCTCAGGGGAGCCCCTGCTCCCATTCCTTTGGAGCTCTTCCAGTGGAGTAGCCCCTACTGGACATGAAGGAGCTCGTGTGTGTGTGTGTGTGTGTGTGTGTGTGTGTGTGTCTGGGACTTATCCCAGTGCGAGTCCCTGGCCAATATGCATGGGCGGATTAGGGCTTCTGTTATTCTTGGGATGAAATCCAAACTCTGTATGGCCGCAAAGCCCTGCAGGTTCGACTGCTCCCACTTCCCCTGGCTTCAGCCATACTGGTCCTTCTTTCTTGCGGGTCGTTTCTCAGATTCTTCACACGTTCTTCCTGTTGTCTGGGGCACTCTTCCTGCCTTTGCACTGGCATACTGCCGGTCTGTCTTTTCTTTTTGCAGTGCCGGGGTTTGAACTTGGCCTTGTGCCCTACCCTGCTTGACAAGTGCCCTACCGCTCAGCTACACCCCCAGACCTCTTTCTCCATTCTTTTTTTTTTTTTTTTAAGCGAGAGAGGGACAGTGAGAGAGGGAAAGAGAATCAATTTTATTTAGTTTTTCATGTGGCTTTTGTTGCTCACACTTCCTTGTGTGTGTGGTGCCGGGGTTCAAACCCGTGTCCTTGCATATGCCAGGCTAGTCCCGTAACTGCTAAGCCACCACTCCAGCCCTTTTTTCTCCATTCCTATAACCAACCTTGGGGCTAGAGTGGTGGCTTAGCGGTTGGAGAGTTTGCCTGGCATGCACAAGGACCTGATTCAAACCCCAGCACCACGTATATAACTAAGTGTCGAAGAAACAAAGGCCAGATGAAAAAATAAATAAATTCGATTCTCTCTCTCTGTCCTCCGTCCCTTAAAACAAAACAAAACACAACAACACAACAACAACAACAAAACAAACAAAGAAACATCCTCTGCACACAATCCAATTTGTCTCCCTGAACCAAGTTTTCTGATTGTGATTTAACCAGAGCTGAGCAGAACGGGTCTCTTGCCTCCTTTTGTGTGGAAGTTACACTCCGAGCATTGTAGCTTTTGAGAACTGAATTAGTTTTGGTAACTGTTTGTGGCATTGACTCACCTATCCTCATGGCCTCTACTGTTCCTGGAACTGTCCTCTTTCAAGGGTTATGAGTTCGAGTCCGTGCCTATGCAGCTTGTTCCTGGAAACAGCTGGGTCTGGCTTCAAGGCTGGTCCCCATCTTGCTCATTCCCCTGGGCCCTTTTGGCTCTGTGCTTCTTGCAGCTCACTCTGGCTCTCCTTGTGAATATAATTGAAATTTCACAGTCATCAGTTTTTAAAATGATTTTTTCTGAGCATTGGAAGATGGCGAGAGTCACAAAATGTCTTCAGAATATTCTTCGCGCGGCTTCATGCAGCAGTGAATCTGCTTTCGGCCCACCTTTCCACATGCATTTTTACAGTCCCTACTGTGAGCCTTGGGTGTGGAATGGGAGGTGAAGGAGGTGGACAGGGTTCTGCCCCGGCTGCAGTCCAGAGCATGTGTGGGGTGGCTCAGGTGAACGTGTTACATCTGGGTGCAAGTGGTGAGACATGTATCAGGCAGAGTTTTGGAGAACACTGAGAGCACACAGGGAAGCGGGAGGGGAGGGAGAATGTGTGGAGCCCACCAGCGGGGAGATTCTGGGCTATAATGGGGAGGTGTTCTTAGGGAGATTGCTAGGTGAACTTTTTGGGATTTCAGTCTGGCTGGATTTGAGTTTGGACACTGCCCCTGCTCACCTCTTACGATGTGCCATTTTCCCTACCTGGAGTGATGGTCGTCCCTACACCTAGACAGGTGGCGCCCAAGCCTCACTGCCTCTGGAAAGCCTTCCTTGATGGTGCCTGCTGTAGAAAGAAGGCCCCTGCCTGAAGCTGTAGGAGCCCTCCGGATTGCTGACATTTCAGTTCCACCTTGGACAACGCCAGAATCCTCTTGTTCTGGGCTCTGCCCTCTCTGAACACCCCGTCCAGCCAGGCATTACTCTTGCAGCGCTAAGGATAGTGACTGAGAAACATGCACATCGTGAAAAAGACAGAAACAGCACCTTAGCCAGGAGACCTCTGCTGACATCGCTGATGACAAGGCATGTGGCCCTGGTTAGAGGCAGGCGGAAGGGAGCTTCCCCTAAGCCCGCAGCCTCAGACTCTTCATGTGAAAATATCAGATGAACCCAAGCTGAGAAATACCCTATAAAATAGCTACCCACAGCTCTTCAGAAGTGTCAGGGTCATGGAAGACGGAGAAATGGTCACAGATTAGAGGAGGCTGAGACCCAGGACAACTAAATGCAACGTGGGGTGCTGGATTCGATCCTGCAACAGACAAAAGCCATTGGTGGAAAAACTGGGACAACCCATGCAGTTTAGTTGGCGATAGTACACCAATATTCTTTTCAGAATTTTAATAGATATGCTATGGTAAGGTTAGACATCACCACTGGAGGATGAGAGTGAACCTGAGGGAATTCTCAGCACGGTGTTTGCAACTCTTTTGTAAATCTCAAATTATTCCAAAATAAGCAGCTAAAAAAAAAAAAAATAGGAAAGAAGGGGGAAAAAAAAGAAAAGAAAATAGGAGCAAAAGGTTCTGCAAGCGGAACACCTGGGCCCAAAGCCAGCCCTCCACTTCCTAGCTGCTTGGTCTTGGACGCGAAACCCCACCCTCTGAGCCTCAGTTTCCTTATTTGGAAGACAAGTACGCTAGCAGGATTTACCTTAGGGTTTACCTGGCTGTGTGGCCAGGATGGCGTGAGTTGGTCGCAAGACACACCCAGCAAGTGCCTGGCCCACAGGAAGCAATTGATAAGGTTTAGCTGTTATTATTGTTATTGACGAAGGAAGTCCAACTTTTAAGAGCTGGGAGGAACAGAGAATATGCTGGGTGACAGAATTCAATAAGGTTTGAATAATTCAATATGATTCAATTAAATAAACATCTAGCAATTTTGTCTGTGTGCTTGGCCTTGTCCCCGGGGGTTGGAGAAAAAATTTAGATCTGGTCCTGGCATTGATGGGCTCAGACATGAGGACAAAGAGGTGTCTGGATATAGAGGGTGACAGTGTGAGGGGACAATGTATGGGCCCTTGGAGGCATGGCAGGTCACCGTGAGGTCAGAAGCGGAACTGTTGGAGGCTGAGGAATCAGAAAATGCTTTGTGGATGTGGTGATCCTGGCATTGAATTTTGACATATGAATAGAAATTTTTCAGATATGTGGGCTGTGGGCCGAGAGTCCGAGTAAGCACCTTGTGGGACCTCAGGCAATGTGCTTGCTGCTTTGCCTGGGTTCTTTCAAGTCCTCTTTGTCCCCTGCATGGGGACATTTACAGTGGAGGTAGCAGGAGCTGAGTAAGGGCGTGGAGTTTCCCAAGGTTGCAGACCACTGATTGGCAGAATGTGTGTTGCACCTGGGGCCGTCTGCCTGCAAAGCTGCCTGTCATGATGCAGGAACAATGACCTTGCAAGCTGAAGTTGCAGCCTGGGTCACAGTGTCACCGCATGCTGCTTCGAGGAGTCCAGGGGCTTGGTCTGCCTACCTCTGCAGGGGAGGGAGACAGGTGGGCGGGATGGGCGGGGCTGAGCCGGAAGGCTGCTAATCCAGGGGTTGGGCTGTCTTGTGTAGGCCGGAGGAGCCATGGAAGGGTCTGCACAGGGGCTTGAGACCGGTCTGGGTCTCCGGCAGCCCGCCCCACTTCTGTGTGGGGTATGGGGAAAGTGGGGCAGGGGGCTGGGGAGGAAACCCATGATGGGAAGGCAGACCTTCCCCTGGGAAGTGAAGGAGCACGAGGAAAACGTGCTTTACAAAAGCAGCCTGTGGAAAAACTCAGGGCTCCCAGAAGATCATGAGCTTCGTGGGACCCTGCCAGGTGATACAGCCTTTGCTGTAGGAGACCACAAGAGCAGGGACTCCCCTCTTATCCATGGCTGTGCAGGACTCTTGACCCAGATGAGTTCAAGGGCCCCCCTCTGAAGGGGTAGACACCTGGGGAACTGTCCACGAGGGAGGGCCTTGAGACCCAGATCCATTAGGGGCAGTTGAGGTAGGAGGGTGCTCAGGTCAGAAGAGAAGCAGCTCTGCAGAAGACAGAGCCAACATGTGTGACCTGAGGACCGTGAGGACCGCAGTGAGGCTCTGGGGTCCCTGGGCTCTCACCGGTTTGTGTCTCCTCCTTTCTGTTCATACTTCTTTCTCTGAATTCCTTTGCTTTCCTGGCCCACAGGTGGGTGGAAGAGGCCCCTCCCACAGTTTCTGAGCCCCAGGCACTCGGTGAGGCTTGACTAACCCCCACTCCTCCATCTCCAGGTTCCCTCAGTCCTCAGGGCAGGTCCAGCTGGAAAGGGCACCGGGCTGGAACAGTGGCTCAGCAGTTACGGCACTTGCCCGGCATGCGTGAATACCCAGGTTCGAACCCCAGCACCCACCTTCACAACGAGGTGTCCAAGCAAAAAAGCCACATGAAAAACTGAATAAAATTGATTCTCTCTTAAAAACAACAACAATAACAACAAAGCCTGATTCACCAATGTGCAGAGATTCTGGAGGAGAGGGTTCAAGGCAGTGCGCATATCTACCGCTTGAAGAGGTTGGGTTGTCCTTCCAACCAACATTAGATCACATTTTCTAATTGTTTGGCTCCTTTCCAGGACCGGAGGCATTTTGGCTGTTTGAACACAGGAGCTCTGTGATGGGGGTGGCCTTGAGGGTGGGCAGTCACACTGGTCACTGGTTCTGCAGCTCCTGACTCTGGACTCTCCAGAGTGGGGGTTTTGATGCTAATTGAGTATAAAGAGTAGGCTTGAAATTGGAATTTTCTGGGCCTCCAGGTCCCTGGTTGCAGCATCTGAAGCTCATTAAACCACAGGCAGATGAATTGGTTCTGTGGATGCTGACGGTGGCACCTCAGAGAGGTGGGCAGCAGCTGGTTTCCAGCTTGGTGAGGCTCCAACAGGATGCTGGACAGAGGCACCGTCACAAACAAGGTGCTGTCCCAGCCTCGGTCAGTGGGCCCAGATCTCAGTCGCAACCTCTCTCTCTCTCTTGCACACACAATCCTGGGGATTGGCATCTTGATTCTCCTTTCCAGCTCCTAGCCAATCGTGTGAACTTGGACAAGCCCCATTCAATAGGCTTCAGTTTCTATGACAGGAAGGTTCAGAGCGGGGATTCTAGAGCCTTGTTAGGCTGGGGCTTTCCAGTAGGTAGAGGTGCCAAGCATTAGCCAGGCATGTGAAGAGAGTTCCAGAACTGGAACCATCCAGTTCTGGATGCTGGCCTGTGGGTGGAAAAAGCCATTACATCACTTGATGTAATGTAACGGCTGCTGCTGGTGCCCTAGGTGGGAAGGCGGCTTCCCTGGCACTCTGCCTGGGGCAGCTGCCCTGATTCTGCTTCACCCCTGCTTCATGTGCCCTTCAACCCTGCCACGGGGCCGAGACACAGAGAAGGTCCACTGTGTGGCACCGGGCAGCCCAGCAGGTTAAGGAAAGGCTAGATCACCCCTTCCTTCCATTGTTTTCATTTCAGACTTCTTCCAACTCGGGGGCTGGGTGGGCACCAGCAGCTCCCACTTACCCAGCCTTGGTGGGGAGGAGGCAAACCTCCTAACGTGCTCCACTCCTGGAAGCGCCAGGCCTCCTGCCCCTGCCCAGCCTCTCCATTTGATTTCTGTTTGGGTGTTTATGTCAATCAAAATTAACCAACATTTATTGTGTAGCCAGCATGGGGGAAATTGCTCTTTTCTTAAAAAAAAAAAAAAAAAAGACACTTTTCTGCTCTCTGCTTTTTTCTCTCCCAGATTTCCCAGGCTTCTGGAAGGGATGCCTTGAATAATTCAGCCTGCAGTACGAATCTCTGGAGAACACAGCCTTGCGGCTACTTTAATCACTGGAAAGGTTCGGAGTCAGTTATAATCAAGCTGGAGTCAACGTGGAAACGCTCGTCTCTGGCCTGAAAACAAGATGAAAAGAAAGCCCAGGGAGGAGATAAAATCTGAGGGGAGAAATGAGGGTTGGTTTCCAGGGGCTCTGAGGTCCTTCTCACATTTCCAAAGGGGGTCGCAGACCCAGAGCCCCAGCCCCTGGGATCTCTCTGCTTTTAGCAAGATGCATTGCTGTGTCTTTCTCTGACCTTTTCTAATGTCACTGTGAAGCCAGTCACAGCTCTCTGTCCACGCAGGGGCTAAGGGAGCAAGGTTAGGACTTCTTTCTGATGGAGATTTTGGGATGTGTGGGTAGAGGGAGGTGAGGCTGGAGCCTGTGGGGCGGGTCTTTCTACCTGGAGCTAACCTGGGGTTGGGTGTGTTTAAGCCAGGGTTGGTTGTGCGAGGACCGGAGGACCAGGAGGGCACCTGGAGATATTACCAGGGTGGGAAACCAGCCCAAGGGAGGGGAGTGAGGGGTCTGTCCCTTTGGCCTTAGGGGATTTCTGGGACCTCATCCAAGTTTCTCTGTCTGAGTTGTGGGAAGGTGGTGGGGATGGAGGGCTGCGAGTGGAACAAGGAGGTGTCTGGTACAACCTCTGATGCACAGAGTAGTCCCACTTGTGTGGTCAGTGTCAGACAGCGCAGCACAGAAGCATGAGGATGCTGTGTCCAGCTCACCACGGAGGCTTCAGGGGACGCAGAGCAGAACTGGTGTGTTGGGGGTGCAGGCTGTTTGTCCTATGGATGGGACGCTGAGACAGCTGGGGTGGGTGGACTGGAGGAGATGTCACCTCACCCCTCTCCCGCCAATGCCTGTGATATTCCAAGCTCAGACTGCACGGAAGGCAGGAAGCAGGGTGGAGCTCCCCAACAGAGGCAGGGTGCCGAAGCTGAGACACCCTAGGGCTGCTGTTAGCCAGAGCTCAAGGGTGGGCACCTCCCGTACAGTCCTGCATGGGAGACAGGATGGAGTCGCTCCTTAGGGCTGTTCTGATGGGGGAGGGTCCAGTTCTCTGCTTGTTTCTCTTCCTTCAGCCTCTCAGCTAGCAGCCCTGGAAAGGTCTGGTGGGTGGGTTGGGGTGGGTTCCCACTGATTTCTCTGCTGCTTTCTCTGGAGCCAGCTACACCTTAGAGCTTAATTAGAGCTGAGGTTGTGTCTGGCAGCCAGGGGTGCACCAGGCTCAAGAAGTGGTGGGGTAGACCCAGCCTGGTGCGCTGGCAGTGGGGGCAGGACTGCAGGCCAGTGGGTAGGAAGGTGCTGGTCCCAGGTTTTCCTTGGTGTGCCTCTCTCCTCAGGACCTCTCAGGAGCAGGAAGATGGCTGGACCGAGGCAGGATTTACGAATTCTGGGACTGGCTCAGGTGCTATGCTAGCATGGTCACACGTCCCCAAGCCTGTGATGGTGGAGGGTGCTGGGCACATGCTCACCACACACGGGTGCCCAAGCTGCTAGGGTCCAGTCTCAGCATTGCTGCTGACCAGGCGTGAAACTCACAGCCTCAGTTTCTTCGCCTGTAAGGCTGATGGAAGAGTAGTAACGGTCAACAAGCCAGCACCTGCAGAGCCCCCAGCGCAGTGCCAGCTCCAACTGCTGGGCTGTGCCTCCATGTCCTCGAGACTAGAAGCCCTGCAAGAAGGCATGGAGGTCGGAGCCAGAAACACACGCCTGTTCCCGGGGTTGCCAACTCCCCGGCACCCAAAATGCTGGGGAAATACCGGTTAATTAGAATTTTTTTTTCTTTTGCAGAGTAGTGCGGCCGCAGCAAGTAGATGGGACTCATCATCCGCATTCCCCCATTTCAGTAGAATCAGCAAAAAGCTGATTGCGTTCTATTATGTCCGTATACTGCGCAAATGAGAGATGAACAACCGGAAGAGTGTTTGTCTCTCCACCCTGGGGGGCTGTTGGCAGTTTGATGCAATTCCTTCGAGATCTGCGGCTCTGCGTGTGCTCGAATGTGTGTCCTAAGGACTCCGCACACGCCTCCCCTCTCCCTCTGTTCTCCCCCTGTCTACTTTCAGAGGGGAATCATGCCACGTGCATGTCACCGACAGTGTTTAGCAATCGCTTTTCCTCCTCTCTATCGCATCAGACACAGCTTTCTATTTTGGCACCTGTACCTCTATCCAAATCTTTCTCCCCTCTACCATGGATTGCACTTCCTAGAAGATTTAGGAAATAAAAGGGGGACAAAATATTTTCTTTCAGCCTCAAGGGAGAATCTCAGAAAGGAAGCACTTTTATGAAAGACTTTTCAACAATTATTTCCCTTGCTTAAAACCTCAGTGTGTCTTGAAAAACGAACTCTGGAATAGAACCACACATCTCACCATCTCACCACCTGGGCATAATCATTGTTAACATTTTGGCACAATTATTTCTTGTCTTCTGCAATGTCCATAGTAATGTGTGTGTTTAAACAAAAAAGAATCTCACTCCAGCATCTGTAATTTTTGTGTTCTATTTAACATCATTCCATAGATACTTTCTCTCCCTACCATATATCATGTGGCTCTAGGTTTATGGTAACCAAGAAGATAAGGCCAAATTTTCCCAAGTGGAAGATTCCGCAAAAAGTTTTGGGGTCAACTTGAATGTATGAATATTGGGAGGGTGCATGAGAAGAAATCACAGTGTTTGATTTATAAACTTAGCTCCATGTGCGTTAAACGTAGGTATTTAAAGCTACGCATGACATGGGTATGTTAAATTTAGCAAGATTCCTCTTCCTGTTTCCATTTCTTTCTTTTGTTTCATACCGACACTCCTGGCACCTTTGACATCTCTGCCCTCCCTGGGGCTGCCTGTGAATTGCCCAACCCAGGTGTCCAGAGCTGGTCAGTTTCATTTTTTTTTTGTTTGAGTTTGAGACGCAACACCTTTAAACCCTGTGCACGGATGTTGTCTCTGGAAACCCTGTTCCGAGCCCCAGATATCTATTTGCCTAGCATTAGGGCGAGTTTTTATTTATCCCATGGTATGTGTTAGTGATCTCCACAGCTAACTGCTTACTGGATTGCTTTTAAAAGTGATCTTTAAAGGCTTGTTTACAACGACAGCCAACACTTGCAATTGTTAGGTCGTAACCCCAAGAACAATTACTAATGCCTGTAAATTTCTTTGCCCCCTTTTGTGCCAATTCCTTCAGGTGACCTCTATAAACTTCCCAAACGAGCAGTGATTGAGGTCAGGGAGGGCTAATGTGATTTCCCCAAACGGTACTTTGTTGTTTAAAATAAAGTAACTAAGAGAGTGCGTGCTTAATAGGAGAGCCTTTGTAACAACTAGAATTTAAAGAGATTTTTCTCTTTTCTAAAGGATAATTGTGGGAATATCCTCATGTTATGTTTGGAAATACATTTTTTTAAAAAGGACAAGATTAATGGTAGCATGGTTTTCCATCTGTTGGCTGTTCCCCAATTTATTTAATCATTCCTCTACTGTTGGACAGTTCAATTATTTCTGCTTTTTCCCTATTATAAACAAAGCAGCACATTCTTGAACTTACATCTCTGGCACGTTACAGATTATTTCCTGGGGACAAATTCTCACAGAGTCCAGTGGCTGTGGGTGTTTTTAAGAATCTTGACACATCACGCTAAATTGTGCTTTGGAAAGCTTGTGTGGACGCGTGATCCTGTCCGCGGTGAATGGAGGTGGTCGCTGCACAGGGCTGGTGGCTTGTTACTGAATGTGAAGCCCATAAACTCATCGAGCTTCTTGTAGAGCTCTGCAGAACTCGCCTGGTCTAACCCTTTTCCGAATGGGCTTGCATACCTCCTGTGACGGAGAGCTCCTTACCTCAAGAGGAGCCCCTGCTGGGATTGGATGGCTGTGATGCTAGCCCACTGTTGGTTCAGTGGGAATCTTTTCCTATCATCTGCACAATTAAGCAGGTATTTTTTTTTTAAACTCCTCCAATGTGCACCTCACCTGGCTCTGTGTTGGGTACACCCCCTCACTGGGGTTGGGGAAGGGGAAGGGGAAAATTGAGTATAATGGGTACCACTACATGGAACTGGAGTTAGTGTCCCATATTTTAAAGATATAGAAATTGAGGTTCAGAGAGGTTAAGCAACTTGCCCAAACTCACACAGCTGGTAAGTTGAAAGACTGGGATCAAACCCAGATCTGTCTGGCATTCTAAGGCCCTGCACTGTCTTCCTTTGGTCTTCATTTCTGGGGATACTTAGAACAAGTTTTCCCTACAGGATGGACCCTGTTCCCACCATATTTGGAGAGCTTACACCCTACCATTGTCAGCACAGCCCTGGCCGCAGCTCTTCTGCTCTACTCTGCTTCCTCCGGGTGGCTACACGACGTTGACTTGGTTCATCTGGGAATCCCCTTCCCTGTGTGCCCTTGGGGTAGGGTTGGCCTGAGCAGCCTGCTCAAGGTTGGAAGGTGGGTGGGAAACAGCAGCCTGACTCTCCCCCATCATCACTGCAGTTGCATGGAGGGACAGATGCAGAGGTGCCTGCTGGGGTCCTGCTGGACCTGCTGGACCCCCTCGCGCCTGCAGATCTCCTTCCTGGCTCCCTGCCCTGTCGTCCAGCACTGGCTCAGGCTCGTCAGCAGGCACCTGGCTGCAGACCCACAGAGCTGGGAGCCACACAGAGGCCCCGGCTCACCCTTCAGCATCCCACTTTGGTGCCGCCTATGGTTGACTTCTCCACGTGGCTGGCTAGTGGTTCCTATTTTAGGCCTCCAAATGTTTCTCTAGACCTTCCCTTCCCCAGCAACTCCTCAAAATTGTATAGGATCTTGTTTTTCTTTTTTCTTTTCTTTTTTTTTTTTTTGAGGGTGGGTACCAGGGAGCAACATCCCTGGCTTGTTTTTACTTTTTTGTTTTGAGATAGGGTCTCACTAAGTTGCTTAGGCTCTTGTGAAGGTGCTGAGGCTGGCTTAGAACTTGTGATCCTCCTGCCTCAGCCTCCCAAGTCGCTGGGATTACAAGTGTGCACCACCGTGCCCTGCATTGTTTAAGGTCTTATTCCCACAATAATCTCCTGTTCCCAAGCACTCATAGGGCTGCTGATTCTCTGGCTGAAGGCTGGTATGAGTGACATCATGTGATTCCAAAGCTATCTCCCCTCTGTTGGCTGCTAATACCATTGCACTGTGAAGAGCCCCGATTGGACCCACCAGAGGCTGAGAAGCTACACAGAGGAGAATCAAAGAGCACCCCAGTCATTGCACACCATCGTGAAAAGCAATAAGTCACTGTAGTGTTGGGGGGCTGATTTGAGAAACTATTTTTCTTGATTTTTCTATTATTTGATCAATCTGCTTTTATATCACACTGTGTGTGTATATATATATGCAGTAAGTTTGGTTAAAATATGTAAATAAAAATTAGTTTAATCTGATTAGAATAATCTAAATTTGCAGGTATTTATCAGCTGTATTAACTTACACAAAGAAAAACTCACTGCCTTTCTATAGTGGCAAAATACACCATAAAACTTACCATTTCAGTCACTCCTACGTGCATAGTCCGGTGGCATTAAGTGAGGTCACACGCCTGTCACCCCCATCCATCTTCAGAACTTCTCCTCGTCCCAGATGGAAGCGGTAATTCCTCGTTCTCCCTCCTCTTGCAGTTTCCAGCCGCTCAGCTCTGGGGTGCTCCGCTCTTCGTGGCTGTGGTTTCCTAGGTAAAACAACGATGACGGTGGAAGGACGAGTGGTGGCCTGGGGAAGGGTGGCGAGGCAGAAGCCCAGGGGAATTTTAGACAAGTGACAATACTCTCGGATGCCGTGATGGTGGCTACACATCACACACTTGTCCAAAGGCCAGAACGTCCAACACCGAGAATGAACCGAGTGGAAGCCGTGGACTTGGGGCTTAGCGGCGTGTCCCGGGGGTTCACCAACTGCAGCAAGTTACCTGGGGCTCTGGTGGGGGTGTAGACCATGGGGGAGGCCGTGTGTGGGGTGGGGGCTCGGGGAAATCTCTCTACCTTCCTCCCCAATGGGCTGTAAACCTAAAACTGCACTGAAAAGATAAACTCTTAGGGGCTGGAGTGGTGGCTCAGTGGTTATGGTGCTTGCCTGGCATGTGCTAATACTCAGGTTCAAACACCAGCACCACATACACAATGAAGTATCAAAGAAACAAAAACCAGATGAACAAATAAATAATAAAAAAGGTAAAATCTTAAAAACAGCAACCAAAACCTCGGTTCCCAGTCTCTGGGCCTCCTTTGATAACACTGCAGTTTTTTCTGTGGCCATTCCCCTCCTGGAGAGATTTGAGCCCTGGGAATGGGCCCTGGGCCTCATTTGCTGGTTTTAATGTGGAGTCTGCAGAAAGAGAGGACCCTCTAGGGTGACTGGAACAGCATGTTCCAGAGCAGCTTGTAAAGTGATGGCCCAAGGCCACGTCAAGCCCATAGGTGCATTTTGTCCAGCCTGTGCTATGGACTGGCTCAGTGTTTGAAAATAATTTGAATTTACTTTCAAGATTTGAGACTCCAGAGTTTTACAAATAAATCTGGATTTCTGGTTTCCCTAAAAGATAAGGAGACCCGGAGTTGGATGTGGTGGCGCACACCTGTAATCCTAACTACTCAGGAGGCTGAGGCAGGAGGATTGCAAGTTCAAGGCCACCGCAAGACCCTGTCTCAAAATAAAAAAATTAAAAAGGCTGGGATGTGGCTCCCCTTGGTTCAATTCCTGGTTACCCCATTCCCCCCAAAGAGACCTGGTCACGCTGGGATTGTATTCCCTCAAGACAGAGGTTGTGTCTGGGCTGAGTAGGGGCAGAGTTGTGTTCTCCCACCTTCTGCAGACCAGTCCAGACCCCCATTGCTTTCCAGTGCCTACACCAGCCCCTTTACTAGCACGCTCTCTGTGCTGCTTGGCACCTGGGTGTTTGAATTTCAGCCTCTGGTTTAGAGTGATCATCCCCTCCCAGGAGTGGGCCTGTGCCCCTGCTGATGCAGCATTAGGGTTCTAGCTCTTCCTCTACTACCCCGAGCTCAGTCTCCCAACTCCCTGGCTTTTCTTGGGCACTTCTCCCATGACTTCTTGGGCATGATGTGTAAAGCAGGACACGGTGACTTTGGTGGGTTTTCCACCTTTGAAACCGAGGGGGAATGGTTGGCAGCCAGTGCCCGCTCGGGCTCTGAGATGAAGGCAGGGTTTTGATTTCGGGACCAGTCAAGGTGCAGATGCTGGACTTCCGGCTCCTCGCACAGTATTCTCTGGCCTCTGCCTGGGTGCTGACCTCAGCTTGGTGTGAGTCACAATCACCGTGTCCAGGTCTTCCTCCCTGGCCGTGGGACTGTGAGCTCCAGGAGGGCAGAGCAGTTTGTGATTTGTCTTTAATCCCCTTAAGCCCAGAGCTTTTCATTTATTTATTTATTTTTTGCACCAGGGATGGAGGCCAGGGGCTCTCTACCTGCTGCAGCTCCTGAGCTGCAGCCCCAGTCCTTTTTTTTTTTTAAATAAATAGAGAAGGACAGTGATAGAGAGAGAAAGAGAGAGAGAGAGAGAGAGAGAGAGAGAATCAATTTTCATTGAGTTTTCCACATGGCTTTCGTTGCTCTGACACTTAGTTGTGTATGTGGGTGCTGGGGTTTGAACCCGCACATGAGGGCAAGCGCTGTAGCCACCGAGCCACCACTCCAGCCCCCAGCCTCAGTCCTTTTAATATTTTTTTATCTTGAGACAGGGTCTTGCTAAGTCATTGAGGCTATCTTCAAACTCACGATCCTCCCTCCCTCAGCCTCCCGGGTAGCTGGGATCACTCATGAGTGCTACTGTGCCTGCTGAGTAGAACCTTAATAGGTATTTGCTGAATCAGATATTTGAAAGGGTGACATTGGAAAATTAGAGAGAAATGCTGGCCTGGAGGAGGAGAAAACGATGCCAGAAAGTATTGAAAGATCCTGGGGAAAAGCGTGGACAAGAGGAGTCGGGGCTACTCCCACCCCCTCTGTCTTGGAGGGGTCTGAACACACATGGGAGCTGGGATGCGGATGTGGGTTCACTGTCATTTACTCATCCTCTGGTACTCGTAGGGTGGCTGTTGGCACTGGTGAAGGGGCAGGGAGAGTCCACTCTGATTTACATGAAGGTCTGGAGGGGAAGGACGTCGCAAGCAGAAACACTCAAACCTTCCTGAGGGAGTTTTAGGGCATTGGAAGCGTCCATCCCATGGTGGCAGTCCTCGCTTCAGAGTTACGTTCTGCCTTTTAACTACAGGATTTTTAGTAATTTTTTTTTACAATACTGGGACTTGAACCCAGGGCCTTGCATGTGATAGGTAAGTATTCTACCACTGAGCTACATCCCCAGCCCTCCATCCCTTTTTATTTCATTCACTTTGGAATCAGGGCCTCCTTAAGTTGCCCAGGCTGGCCTCAAACTTGTGATCCTCTTGCCTCAGCCTCCCAATTAGCTGATTTTATAGGTGTGCGCCACGGTGCCAGTGACTTTTAGCAAGTTTTTGACCCCCACTTTCCTTACCTGTAAAATAGGGAAAGTACCTACCCTCAGGGTAATAGTGAGGATTATTTTAGATATTTATGTGAAACCCTGAGCGCAGTACCTGGTGTATCCCAGCCCTTCCATAAACCAGGGCAGGAGGAAGAGGCTGAGGGGACCTGGCTGGGTGGAGGTCCCAGCCTCTTGGGGAAGATGAAGGAGATGTCCGGGTGCAGATCAACCCCTAGCCTCACTGGGGGGTGGGGGGATAGATGGAAACAGCAAGACCCTGGACGCTGGCTGGACGTCTCCTTTGCCTGGACACAAAGGCCCGGATGAGAACTGGCCATTTGGTTTCTTCACTGTGAGGGAAGAGGCCAGGGGAAGCTGGGTCCAACATGGGTGGGATTAATGAGATGGCAGGAGCATAAACCTGGGAACAATGGACAAATTATAGCAGCACCAAGAATGGGGAAGATCGGATGCTCTGGACTCAGTGGGACTGGGTGTCTGCAAGGTCAGACAGGTGGCCCTGGGTAGCCCAGGGCTGAAGCACCAAGAGGGAGAGGAGGGAGACGGCGGTGGCTAAAGTGGGGCTTGACTATGTGATGGAGGCTGATGTCACGGGGGCTGGAGGCCGGTGGTGCCTGCAGGACTGGTCCAGGAGCCTCGCCATGAACACATCTGTCAGGGGTTGCCACTCACGGGGCACAGCTCAGTGGCCTGTGTGTGTAGCAGCCTCTCCATCTGGGCCTCTCCAGAGCACATTCCCACTAATGCAGGGGATCCTGCCCTGAAGTAAGATCCCTGGATAATCCTGCCGATCAACAGCTCCTTAATCTGCTCCTGCTGGGCACTAATCTCTGATAAAGCCACCTCCCAAGTCCTCTCCAAGTGGGAGCTCTGCTTGGACACACTTCAAGGCCCTCTCCTGAGAAGGGGGTGCATGTTTCCAACCCAGCCGGCTCCTCAAGTTTGCACTTCCACCTCAGGTTTGGGGGAACCGGCATCAGCCCTGGCTGGATGCACGCAGCCCTGTTTCCCCAAGGAGGCACGTGAAGAAGAACTGGATCTGGGTTGTCCTCTTCCCAGGGTGACCTTCTACAGAGTGCGACATCTACAGTTCGGAAAATAAGGGAGATGTTAAAGCCCATGATCTCTGCAGAGACCTTCCTGTCCCTCCACCTTCTTGATGGGTCCCGCCAGCTATCAGCAGCTGGATTTACCAATTCCCTTGCTCCTCCCCCGAACCCTTTAGACAGGGAGGAGGAGCAGGTGTTTGTATCAGAAATTTCCCTGTTGATAGGTATCCCTTCTCTGGCCCTAGAGAGCACAGTTCCACCACCCTGTCCCCCTTTTATGGTACCAGGGATTGAACCCAGAGGCACTTTACCACTGAGCTACATCCCCAGCCCTTTTTATTTTTTCTTTTGAGACAGGATCTTACTAAGTTGCTGAGAGTCTTGCTGAGGATGGCCTTCAGAGTGCGATCCTCCTGCTTTCAGCCTCCTGTGTCTCTGGGATCGCAGGCGTGTGCCACTGTGCCTAGCTACAACTTCCCTTTTGCTCCTATCCTTCTGGGGTAAGAGCAACCAGGCTGCCCACTGGGGTGGATGCTTCATGAGGGGCCTTGAGGGCATCACCATACTTTTCTCATATTGACTGTGGAATTTGGGGACTGGGACACGTTCTCCCAGGAGTCTGATGCTATACTGTGTTGGGCTCTGTGGCTTAGCTTTTGGGGATGGGCTTGGCTGTTTTCAGCGCCAGAGGCTTTGAGAGCCGTGGATATGACAATTTGGTGACGTGTGCACCTACACCAAGGCCCCAGGCCAGCCCTGTATTGCTGGCTCTTGGTCCTTCCCATAGTTCTGCTTAATCAACCTCGTCCTCAGTGAGGAGGCTGGGGCCCTCTCCTCCATCTGCCTGGCTATCCAAATAATTTATTATTTTAGTATTATTATTTCTATTTGTGGTTTTGAGGAGTGAATCCAGGGATGCTCTACCACTGAGCTAAGTCCCCAGTCCTTTACATTTTTATTTTGACTCAGGGTCTTCCTAAGTTACTGAGGCTGGCCTCAAACTTGCAAACCTCCTGTCTCAGCCTCCTGAATTGCTGGGATTACAGATGTGCACCACCACACCTGGCCACAGCAATGTTTAATTGGAAGCATCTCCCTTCTGCTCTGAATGATTTTTCCTTTGAAACACCATGAGGATGCTGGAGATTTCTCTCACCTTTTAATGAATTTTCAGAAATTTAACTTCCAAGATTCTGTTACTATGCATGAGAAAAAAACACCCATTCCAGTGCTCTAAAGTGGCTCTCAGGGAAGGAGGAAGTGGTTTCGAGCCCAGGGAGAGCTTATTCCACCAATTCCCAACCCCAGGGACCTGTTGCTCTGACATCTGGCTGCCTGGTGGGAACTTCCTTTCCTAGGGGTCCTCAACCTCTTTTGCCAATACCCATGGCTTGCATGGCTCTGGGGATGCCATTGTGGCCTTATTCTCTTTGCAGACTCCTCCTACCATCCTGGAAGAGCAAGCCCAGCTAATAATGCCTTCCACCTATGAGCACCTGACCTGTGTCCCTGCCTTGCCGCTCCCCAGCAGCCCCTCTGTCTTTCTCTCCACCTTCTTCAGCAGCGATGCGGTACCATCCTCTCCTGAGCAAGGCCCTCGGTGTTCCCAGACTTCCTTCAGGCTTCTGAGATCATGTGACCCTGTGCTGCCCCATCTTCCCATTACCCGCCCCCCGCCCCGTCAAAAGTCTCATCTTTTTTTTGTTGTTGTTATGTTATGTTGCAGTGCTGGGTGTTAAAGATGGGGCCACCTCATGCTAGGCAAGTGCTCTACTGCTTGAATGATACCCTCAGCCCTACCCACATAATCTTTTGGCTCCAGTACCCACTCTTAAATTTCTTTTCTTTTCTTTTTTTGTTGGTACCAGGGATGAACCCAGGAACACTTAGCCGCTGAGCCACATCCCTAGCCCTTTTTATTATTTTTTTTCAAGAAGGGCCTCGCTCAGTTGCTTAGGGCCTTGTTAAGTTGCTGAGGCTGAGTTTGAACTTGCTATCCTCCTGCCTCAGCCTCCAGAGCTGCTGGGATTATAGGTTGTGCCCAGTTTAGCTTTCTTTTTTTATTTCTGAGTTCAAATTCCCCCAGATAGGACTATGGTCAGCTCACAGGATGTGTGGTCAGCCAGGGGATGGGCAGCCTTTGAGCCAGATGTTCTCTCTGTGAACAATCGGCTGCGGCCAGCAGGTGATGGGGTCATGTGAGACATAGCACGGCTAGTCTCACTTAGTAGGGGCCATCAAGGTGGCCGTAATGATAGCTATCTTTAGTAAGGAAGAGGCCAAGTGTGCCCTCCCAAACCCACCCAGGGCACATGCCTGGATCCTGTCTCCTTCCTGCTCACAGAGATAGGGCCTTGGCACCTCTGTGCTTCCAAGGCGGGGGTGGAGGGAAGCAGGGACTGAGCAGCCGACTGCCCACTAAGAAGGATCAGGAGGGTCCCTCCCTGGGCTCAGAAGGGGACACGGTGGAGCAATGTCAGGAGACCCTGTGGTACTCTCGCAGGGGTGCTTTCTGCTAGGCTGTGGTTGGGGTCTTCAGGGTATGCAGAATAAGCTGCAAAGACCTAAATAAAGCCTGTTGAGTCCTGAAATTGGCAGCTACGCACTGTGAAGCCTGAGCAGGAAAGGGCTGGCCTCTGAGAAGCAGTCGAAGAAGGTGGTGGTGGGGGATGAGGCTGGAGCTGGGGTGGAGGGAGGCTGGAGCAGTGGCTCAGTGGTACAGCGCTTGCCTGGCAAGCACAAGGACCTGGGTTCAAACCCCAGCACCACGTACACAACTGAGTGTCAGAGAATCAAAAACCAGATGAAAAAGTAAATAAAATTGACTCTTTTTCTTCTGTCTCTCTCTTTAAGAAAAAGAAGATGGTGGAGGTCTATTTGCCGAGCAGAGGGATGCCACCGACCATATTGTCTGCCAGCTTCTTAGGCATGGAGATGTCTGACAGGCAGAAATAATTCCAGTCCCAGACTTTCCAGCTGTGTGATCTTGGGCAAGTCCCTTCTCCTCTCTGAGTCTCCATTTTCCCATCTGGATAAGGAGGGCATACGGTGAGAAAATCTAGAAGACCCTCCCTCCCTAGGTCTCTACTAATACGCATCATTGCAAAATCACTTTTATTGAATGTTTTCTCATGGTTCGTGATTTATCTGTATTATCTCATTCAATTCATAATTATTTACCTGCCATTTTCAGAGAGGAAACAAAGGCTCAGAGATGTTAGGCAACATGCCCAGGATCACATAGCCAGGAAATGTTGGGACCTGAAATGATTCCAGTGCCTCTGTGGACTCTTCCAGAGGAAGAGGTTTGCAGAATGGGAGCCTCTGATCTTGAAGGCACTGACAGCTTTCCACCTGCTCAAAGGGCCCCGTGCTCTCCTTGTTACTGACAGTGGAAGGAAGTTGGCACATCTAATAAAACTCGAAGTGTGCTTCGAAGCATGTCATCCCAGCAGGTAGTGTAGCCCTGACAGTCAGACATCATGCCGCCCCTGGATGGTGTTTTAGTCTTTTAAATACTGAAGCTGGATCCTGGATGGTGTTTTAGTCTTTTAAATATTGAAGCTGGATCGGGTCCTGTGGCTTTGCAGGGAGGTTGGGGGCGGGGCCCAGACCTCAGGCAGATGAGAGTTTTTTCCAGCAGCACTTTCTTCCTTCCACCTCCAACAGAAGACAGGCCCCCACGCCGCATGCAGGCGCCAGGGAGTTTCTCTTAAATTAAGAATTTGATATATTCCTCCAGTTCCCCTCTAGGGGTTAAAGGGAGCAGAGAAAGTGACGCCGTGTGCTAATGTGGAGGCGGGGTTCTGCATTTTGAAGATCTTGACAATCTCCAGGAAAAAAAATGCCCCCGCAGGACCCTCGGTTCTTGGTGAGAAATGCTAATTTGTGTAGTGCTGAAGGGATTGTTACCCCCCAGCCCCTGCCGAAATCCAAACCTGTCTGTTTGTTGAATGACAATGTGGAAGGACACGTATGGATATGCATGCGTGTGCACTTGTGCATATGTGTGTTTGCATTCGTGTGTGCACACATGCATGCATGTGTGTTTGCGTTCGTGTGTGTACACGTGCATACATGTGTTTGCGTGCGTGTGTGTGTACATGCACACATACTGGCATGTTGGTGTTGGGGTGCAGGGGCACCAGAGCTCATCTGTTCAGAGTGAGCACTCTGCGGAGGGGGAGCGCTGTACAGGGAGTCTGGAGATTGGGTTTGCTGGGTGACCTTGGCGTCACCTTTATGTGGCTATGGTGAGCCTTCATCAGCATGGCTCATGAGAAAAGGTGCCCTGCACAGGGTAACCTACTGACTCTTCCAGGCAGGGAAACTGTCACCCTGTCGGTGGGGGCAGGGACATTATAGAAGGTGGAGGAAGCAGGACTTGGGGAAAGAAGGTGGTGGGAAGTCAACCAAATGGGAGTTTTGACCTGGCTTTGTGAGGTTGCTTAGCGTCCCAGTGCCTCGGTTTCCTCACTTAGAAAATGGGTTAATAATAGTCTAGGTTGTTGGCAGGATTAAACAAGTGCAGATAAGTTTCTGGAAAATGGCTAAGCATTATTTTTTGATTCGTGAGTTTTTATTGAAACTATACATATGTAGAAGTTTAAATGAATGGACTGTTTTCAGAATAGTTTTAGATTTTCAGAGAAGTTAGTCAATCAGTAAGGAGAGTTCCAGTATCCCCCACCCTGCCAGTTTCCCTATTAGTTACATTTTGTATTAGTGTGGTCCATTGATAGACCAATATTGACACATTATTATTAATCGAAGTCCTTAATTTATGCTGTGGTACATTTTTCATGTGCACATTCTATGGGTTTGGAGGAATGTATGATAGGTATCCACCAGTACGGTGTCTCAGAGAAGAGTTATTTGGTTTAAAAAAATCCTCTGTGTCCCCCCTGTTCATCCCTTCTCGCCTCCGTCCCCGGCAACCAATGGCCTTCTTCGATCTCCATAGTCTAGCCCTTTCCCACATGCCAGATCGCACCATGCGGTATGGAGGCTTTAGATAGGCTTCTTTTCCTTAGCAACCTGCACTTGCTGTTATTCCATGTCGCTCTGTGGCTGAATAGCTCGTTTCTTTCCTTGCTGAGTAATATTCCATCGTGTAGATGTGACAGTTTATTTATTCCCACACACTGAAGGGCGCCTTGGTTGCTCCATCTTTGGCATTCTTGGATTTATAACATCTGGGAGGTGAATGATATGGTTTCAGGGCAAGGACTTGAGAACCACACTGAACAGCTCCCTGTTCTGCCTAGGCTGCTGGCTGTGGGATCTCAGGAAGTTAATGCATCCCTTTGACTTTCCCCTCTAAGAAATGAGGGTATGCTAAGGTTACACGCTGCCATTTGGACACCTGTGCGGGGGGTGCCCAAGCCAGATGGAAATTCAATCTCAGGTTGTATAACAGGTAGGGTGGGCATCAGATCACACTGGTTAGGCTTAGGGACACAGACCCATGGTTTCAGCCCCAGACTGCCACAGAGGCTCTAGTGGTCCTGGTCCCGGCTGAAGGTGAGGAGGTATAGAGAGTGTGGGGGGTTCCCCCACTGCTCTAACTGCCTTGGCCTGGAAGTGGCACCTGGCCCTCGCTCGCACAGTATTGCACAGAACTTGATCAGGTGACCTCACCTCCCTGCAGGGGAAGCCGGGAGATGTAGCCATGTGTTTGGCTTTAACTTCACTGACTTGGAGCACTTCCTCTAGGGTGCACCTGGCTCCTTCCTGCTGTGCATGAGCCCAGCCTTGCATCAACCTTGCCTTTTGGTTGGCGTGCTTCATCAGGGCCTCTGGAGGAGGACAATGAAGAAAAAGGGTCAAGCAGAGCTGGGTGGGCAGTGGGCCGACTCTGCCATGTGGTAGAACCTACTGTGTAGCTGTGTGATGAGGAATGAATGAGAGGATGTGTACAAAGCCCTTCCTTAGTGCCTGGTCCATGGTACTCGATCCATGTTGGTTCTCTATGATTATTTACTAGGGATTCCAGGGCAGGACATTTCTGAGCTTTGGGTCTGCTCAGGCTGCGGTGATGTCATACCATGTGCTGAGTGGCTTGTCTACAGCGGGCACCTGTTTCTTCCGGTTCTGGAGACTTGAGTCCAAGCTCAAGGTGCTGGCTGATGGTCTTCTCTCTGTGCTGTCGTGGTAAGACCTTGCCGCGGTCTCTCTATAAGAACATGGATCCCCTCGTGAGGCTTCTGCCCACATCCTTCAAGTCTTTGAAGTGATCTAGCTCAGTAGGTTTCTGACCCTTCCAGACCCCCAGGAGACCTCTGGAGGGAGACACCAATGGGAGTCGCCCCATCTGGTTTCAGCCAGAGGTGCTTCCTCCCTGACTTAGGTTACATACTGGGTTCTGAACAGGATTTCAGTGGAAGAGAAGGATCTGATGCTTAAGAAAGCTGGAATCACTGACCTGGAGCACTTCCTCTAGGGTGCACCTGGCTCCTCCCTGCTGTGCATGAGCCCAGCCTTGCATCAACCTTGCCTTTTAGTTGGCGTGGTTCATCAGGGCCTCTGGAGGAGGACAATGAAGAGGACAAAGTAGGCTGTGGGGATGCTGGAGTCCATCTCCAGTCGCTTGCCAGCCTCCCAGGTAGATGTGGTCTGAGTCTCCCTGCCCAGGGCCCTGGTGGTCAGAGCTCTGGGAGCAGCAGGGTTAGCAAGTCCCCAGGCTGGCCACTCACCTCCCACTTGACCTTGGGCAGTCCATTACTCCCAAAGTCAGGACTTCAGCTCCGCGCCTGAGAGAGTCCTCCCTGTGATGCTGGCCCGAGCCCAAGGCCCAGGCTCGGTGGGGGGCTTGAATCTGGTTCTGTTGTCCTGCACATTCGCTTTGTCTCCCAGCCTCACAGCATCTGTGAAAGGGAAGAACTCGGCCCCATCACCTGTGCTGACCAGGAAGCTGTGGGGCTTTGGGACCAGCAAGACCTGGGTTCAAATCCTGGCTTGTCTCCTCTTTGTGTGTGACCTCCACCTTCAGCTTCTCATCTGGGGAACGGGGATAATAAGACTTTGCTGAGAGGGTTCGTGGGAAGATTTGACAAGGCAATCTGCATAAGGCCCTCAGAATAAGTTCTCCATAAAGGGCAGTGATTTTCAGTGACTTGTGAGCCTAGTGAGAGAAAAGGTTTAAAATATACGAAAATGTGCATTATCATAGTGACCTAGATGTGCTGTAGAAAATCCTGCAGATACGAGCAAAACTCTCATTCTTGTCCAGTCTCCCCTTATCTGCCCACTTCCATCTCTCTCTGCTCCCCTAGGTGGCAGTCAAGGAGCCTTGTCACATTTTGCGTTATAAACTCCCTCTGCTCCGAATTCAACAAAGCTAAACCAGAGGTTTGTCCTACAGAACAGCCAGAGCCTGGATCCTCTCTGCAATGAAGGGCACCATGCGGAGAGAAGGAAATGCTGGCCCTCCTCCTTCCCTCGCTGATGGCCACCATATACTCCGCTGGGCAGGGCTCAGCTTCCTGGTTGTTCTTGCCCTTGGAATGGGACTTGTGTTTGTGACTCTGGAGTTTGAAAGCATTGTAAACAGGTGTAGCCTGCTGCCAGAACCTCCAGCCAGAGCCCCCAGCTGCAGCTGATCTTCCAGGGACCCTTCTGTAGCCCTGTGACCTGGAGATGGAGAAGGCCAGGCAGCTAGGTGCCAGGCTGGTCTGGCTGCCATGGTTGAATGCCTGTGTCCCCATCACCACTCTTTGACTCCTAGGACAATTGACTTGCCCTCCTCTGTGCTCTTCCCTTCCATGTCACACCTGCCATTTCCACATGTCCCAACGCAGCTCCTGTTTCAACACTGCTCCATGAAGCCTTCCTGACTCCCCTGCCTCTCCCCAATGCTGGGTCAGCTTTCCCCTGCTATCCAGTCCCGGGATGCTTCTGGCGTTCATCACCTCATATCTAGTTATTTAAATTTTGTTACGAAAGACATGCCTAATTAGTCTTATTATTTTAAAGAAGAAGGGATAGTGAGAGAGTGAGAGAGAAAAAGAGAGAGAAAGAGAGGAACATTTTTTTATTTAGTTTTTCACATGGCTTTCATTGCTTCAGGACTTTGCTGTGTACATGGGTGCTGGGGTTTGAACTTTTGTCCTTGCAGCTGCCAGGCAAGCACCATAACCGCCAAGCCACCGCTCCAGCTGCATGCCTACTTATTTTAAAAGTTAGGCACAAAAGGGATTTGTACAAAAATATGTGTTTTTCCCACCTCTCCCAACTCTCCAGTCCCCACTTCTCAGCCCCTCAGGAGGTCCCATTAAGATTTTATTTTTTTATTTAAAAAAAATTTTTTTTTTTAAAGAGAGAAGGACAGTGTGAGAGAGAGAGAGACAGAGAGAATCAATTTTTATTGAGTTTTTCACATGACTTTCGTTGTTCTGACACTTAGTTGTGTACGTGGGTGCTGGGGTTTGAACCCGTGTACTCATGCTTGCTGGGCAAGCACCTTAACCACTGAGCCACCGCTCCAGCCCCCCATTAAGGTTTTAGAGTGCTCCTTGCATGTGTTTCTTTATGATTAATGCATGCACTTGTGCGTGCGCGTGCACACACACACACACATTGTGGCAGGCAGCTTCAGACTGGGCGCCTAAGGATTCCCACTGCTGTATCCGTTCCCCCACGGGGGATGGATCTGTTGACCCTCTCTTAATAAACAGAATGTCACTTCTGCAGTTCCGTCCCTAAGACTGTCACTTCTGCCCTCTTGCTTTCTCTCCTCCGGTCTCCTCACATACTGACTCTGATAGCCTGGACCATGTGGCAAAGGACTGAGAGTGGCCAGCAGCCAAACACCATCGAGGGACTGAGGATGTTTGTCCCAAAGCCTCGAGAAAGCAAATCCTGCCAACAACCCGTGGGTGAGCTTGGAAACACTTCCCCCGGACAAGCCTTCCGATGACAGCAGCCTTGAGAGACCCTTAGCTAGGGGACCCAGCTGAGCTGTGCTGGATCTCCCACCCGTGGAAGTGATGATAATAACTGTGTGTGACTCACGCTGCTGCGCTGTGGGGTGGTGCGCTAGGTGACAGGTGGCCAATACACTGTCAATGCCGGTGCTTTTATTTCTATAGGATAAGCTCACAAGAGTGGGACTGAAGAATCCGCAGGGAGGCACAGTTCAACTGGTAAAAGACAGTGAAATATTTCTTTCCAAAAATTTTGCAGTATCTTCTTTTTTTTCTTTTCTTTCTTTTTTCTTTTTAAAGAGAGAGGCACTGTGAGAGGGAGAGAGAGAAAGAGAGAATCAGCTTTACTTAGTTTTTAATTTGGCTTTGATTGCTCAGACACTTCATTGTGTATGTGATGCTGGGGTTTGCACCCACATCCCTGAACATGCAAGGCAAGCGCAGAAACCATTGAGCCACCACTCAAGCCCCTTCTTTTTCTTTGATATTTAAAAAAAAATTTTTTTTTGGTATTGAGGACTTAACCCAGAGACACTTAACCACTGAGCTACATCCCCAGACCTTTTTATTTTTTGTTTTGAGACAGGGTCTCACTAAGTTGCTAAATTGTTGAGACTGGCCTTGAACTTGAGATCCTCCTGTCTCAGCCTCCAGAGCCACTGGGATTACATGCATGCTCTACCACACCCAGCAAATTTCGCAATTTCTGTTCCCACCAAACAATGTCCTCACATTTTCATCAGAATTGAACATTATCGTTGCTTTTACAATTTTTGCCAACCAAAGGACAAAAACAGCAGCTCATTTTGTTACAGTTTGCTTTCCCCCTTACTGCAAGGGAAATTGAGTGCTGTTTATACAGTTTTATTCTTATATTTATTGTTCAACTGTATTTTAT